>JAHWFP010029005.1:0-13583 GCA_023313725.1 Lithobius niger
TTTTTTTTTTTTACAGAATAAGCCTGGCTACTATCGGTACAAGCTATCTAACAACGGAAAGCTTCCAACACGTTACGGTAGTAAACCAGAGGACTACTCAACCGATGTTTTTGTGAGTAGGCTGCAAGTCTTTAGTTTTGCAGGTTATATTACAAAACATGTCTCAGAACTCAAAAGCGAGGAGCAGCACAATGGGCGAACTCAAGAATTTTAGTCTTATAGGAAAATTGGCAGAAATCCTTTATGTTAAAGTTGGAGCATGCATTCGAGATACTATTCCTTCAAAACATATCGTAACCTCAAATCCAGTTCTAAATACACACTAATGAAGCAAAACATCTAATTACTAGTTACAAATCTTAAGTCTAACTTTTCAATAGGTGACTGCACCTCTGTTAAAATTTTTTCCTTTAGTATACTTTTGTAGCAGCAAATGCATTTATCTATTTCAGAGCCAAAAGGCTGAAGAATTTCTGATCAAGGATAGAGATGTGACCAAACCTTTCTTCATGATGATAGCTACTATAGCTCCTCATGGCTCGGGCGAAGGAATGTCTGCAAAGAAATACCAACATGCATATTCACATGCAAAGGCACCACGAACTCCGAATTACAACCGGGACGATAATGTAAGAGTAGTTCCGCATGTCACATTTCATTACTTTACATGGGACAAATAATATCTGTGCTGCCAAACTTACACTGCAAATAATATAAATGATTTAAAAAACAGCCAGTTAAGTGCAACACAACATACATGCATAGTTAAAGGTAATGCATCATTTTGGATTGTAGCAACGATTGTAAGCAACGATAGTAAGCAACGATAAAACAAAGCAAGACCTCAGCATGTGAAAAAAAAAGTAGAGTCAGCCATTGAACACCAAGAATCTTGAATGGTGGCATGGTTGATGAAGCCAATATTCTAGAGAAAAAGGAAACCCCACAGTTGAATGGTTGTATAGTAGGGCAACTAAAATGGTCTTCCCACATAAATTACTATTCTTCCAGATGGTGCAATGGCTGCTTGTTTTTTTTGTTTGTTTGTTTTTGTCTTTGTTCAGGACAACGAATTAATTTGTCTATGCTCAGGACAATGACGTACCTTTCTTTGTGTTTTCATGTCGGACTTGTTGCACGTCAATCTGGCTTTTTATCATTCATATGTGCTAAATTTCACATTTTGGTGCAAAGTAAATTATAGACTTGTTACTGAGGTGCAGTGTTTAATATTATGGAAATCAGAAGTACTTTACTGTTTGTTACACCTGTTATGATCCTCACCAAATACAAATTGTGGTTTATTGAAAAGAATTTCTTACTTCTGTAAAAGATCTCACATCAGCTAACTCTGTAAGTGACCGAATGAGACCGTTCTTTTGATACATCTAATGTCATGGGCCCAAGAAGTCAAATGTGTTGTGTTACGAAAATTACAACATAACTATTGACCATAAATATGCAGTTAAACCAGGAGCATATACAATTCTCTTTATGTACTCCTGTGGAGCACTTTTGGTCCTGGCTATACTCTGTCATAATTTAATCACGTTGATGTCCATAATACAGTCCTGCGAATAGCGAGAAACAGTAAGTTCTGACCAATTGCTAATACGAACAGAGAACCAATATGACTTTTGATTTTCTGAAACCGGATTCCTATCCCAATCATATCATATCCCACTTCCATACACACAGTCCACAAATTAAAAAAAAATGTTCTTTACCATTAACTCATACAACGAAAGTCTACAGTAATACCAAGGGCACCTGCTAATGCAGATGCCCTACGACTTGCTCACCGAAGAAGGGATCTCGTATTTAGAAAGTGAAAGGAATTGAAAAGTAAAATTTCTGACATTGATTTGAAGTTTGCTGTGTGGTATTATATGACTGAATTAGCCAACGTAACCTGTGATGTTTCTTATATTTTGTGAAAAGACGAAACACTGGCTCTTGGCTCAAGCCAAACACATGGACACAAGACTCAAAGAACGAAAAGACGACCAGTTTAAAGAGAGGTAAATATGGCAGAAAATTGGGATTAATGGGAAAAGCATTAGTTGCTACAGGTGAAAACAATGTCAGCATCAAATGCTGATAAATGTAAATGTTAAAAGTGTTATAACTTTAATTCACGAAGTCATAACAGAGCATAACACCAATGTTCGGCTGAGGTTGTTCCATGAGGCCGGAAGCAGATTCTCTAATTTTCTTTTGTCAAACCATTCTTTTCACCATTAATGGAAATGTGACAAGTGATTCCAGCAGAGCATCACAGTCGGGTCCACATGGTTTGTAATTACTTTTCTTTTGACAAACAGTCTTGCATAGTAAACATGTATATTAACTTGAAGGTCTGTCCTCTAGTTTGCCACTGGTGAGCAGTTTCCCATTCAAAGTGGGAGAAAGAATGGACGAGTAGCAATGTGCTGAACCATCTGTAAAGTCTGGTGTCCTTTTCTAAGTCTGATGGAATAGAGGGGTCTGGATATGGAATGTAATTAAAGTTCTCTACGAAAATTCAGTGACCTATTTAAACCTAGTGCCTAATTTTCTCCAACATGCAATTCGCACGCTTGGAAGCTGCAGCACGCTGGTTAGCAACCTTCAAATCATCAAATAGTCATTCCCAGACATTTGGTGGAACAAACAGCAGTCAAGCTCTGACAAAGCATATTGCTTTATCCAGAACAGGTTACCCTTCGGGAGACTTAAAATAAATGCATGTGTAGTGACTGCATGATTTAAAGGGATAGTTCGTCATTAGAGAATCTACCTTTGTAACAGGCATCATGTACCACCCAGCGTACCATTAACTTGTGTAGCAGTTTCAAGCAACGTAGGCTACCGATAATGTTTTCAAAATATAGAAAAATTAATAATTTCTATGTGACTTAACATTAGAAAAGCTGGTATGCCCTTGATGGATACGGAGCAGGCTTCAGTGATGTGGAACCAAGGTAAACTGGTACGATTCTCTCTGTTGCCATTTTACATTGCATGTCGATTATCACTTAGAGCAAGAATTTATAGGATTGGGGAGGAGAATTTGTAACTGTAAAAAGTCACTATTGAAACGTCCTAGATCCATTCCAATTAGTTCCATCAGAGTTTTCAGAGGGCGCCACGTGTTCCATCTGGTAATTTTTGCTCATTTCAGCCCAAATCTAAAGTAAACTAAATTACAACTAATCTAAACTAAATAATAATTAAATACAAGCTAGTTTCATTTAGTTCAGTTTAATTCTAGGCTGAAAACTGAGTAGAAATTCCCACATAAAACTCGTGGTGCCCTCTATAAACTCAGACGGAACTAATTGGAATGGATCTAGGACGTTTCAGTATGGGATCTCAGTCACAAATTATCCTCCCCAACCCTATAAATTCTTCCTTAGAGGTATGGGAAGTTTTTATCACATTCAAACAGTTACAAAAGAATTTTTCACGTGATTAAATTATAACTCTTGATAACAAGCTCCTATTCGAGGATTTCTCTAGGCAATTCATCTATTCAAAAATAGGCTCCGAAAAGGCTGTAGGAATGAAAATAACTCCTGTACGTTCCTAACTATTATGAATGAGCCTATCATTAATGAGCGTGTCATTGCGGTTGAAGAATCAGCCAGCTTTACCTTGGTACCATCAAAAATTTGTTTAAGAAGAAACCATTCAAGAAGTCATTAAACCTTGTAGCATGCGAAAGATGATAGTAAGGAAATTTTTTAAAATATAACACATGCATAAACTCAATCATTATACTCAAGCGCATCTTCAAGCACCACGATGCTTGCTGTGAGTGTTAACTATTCATGAGAGGATACAGTAAAATCAAGACGATGTGACGTTTCCAGGTGTGAAACACGCATGGGTACAGCAGCTCGGGTCATTTATGGACTTGTTTGAACACCTCCCTAATAGCGCTAATTTCACATTCGGCCGAGCATGATGGTTTTGTGTTATCTCGTCCTTTTTTTTTTACTTTATACCAAATGCGATAAAAGGTTAATACAAAAAAGATACTGGTGATTTCAGGTGGCGTTCTCTGTTGTCCGTGGATGACATGGTTAAACGGATCTTTGATATTTTAGTGCTGAAGCATTTATTGAAGAATACCTACGTGTTCTTTACTAGCGACAATGGATACCACATAGGTAATATAATTGAAAATTGTATTTTTTTTTATGTAATACAATGAAAAATTGTGGTTTTTTTTAACATAAAATTCATTGGTGCCTCTTTGTTACAAGTTTGCGTCGTACCACAATATCAAACTTTTAACTTCACTGGTACTACAAATATGAAAGCAAAAAGTAAACTCTTCTAAATTGGGTGCTGTGCGACTATTACAGTTACTGTTTGTACTTAATGTTGGATTGTCTAAGGATGCATTAGAATAACTGAGTTTTGTATTAAATGATCTGAGCTTTCTTTTGCATACAATCACGAGTGAACACGTGCTCAGAGGCTTTATGAAGACATTTGTTAAATGACATGTGCTGTCTTCCCAGCTGAGTTCGTTGGTCAGAGCCTTGCGGGGGTCAGGGAAAGCTGAAGGCTTTGTAAAATTTTAAATATATATGTGGTTTTCTAAACTATAATTTTACTGAAATAATCCTGTTAAGGACACATCTTACGTGCCATAACGAAATTTTAGATTGATGCTTCTACTGTACTACAGTATATATTTTTTCTTCATTCCTCTATAAGGAAATGCTGTTATATTGAACTGAGGGTGCATCATGCATGCGAGGGCATAACGTGAGTCTCTAGAAACAGCTGACTGTTTCGCTCAGTCTAGGGTATGAAAACTAAATTTTAAAATGGTTTTCCCCCAACCGGTTGGTCTTGGTGCCCATAGCTGCCTGACCACCCACACCTCTCCGACCCTGACACCAGTATAAGTGAACAAACTTGAGTGAAGTTATGAATGTTTGATGCTGAGGGTGCACTCTGAAGATGTTGTGTACTTCACTGTAGTGCAGTGTGGTACAGTGTGTGTACTGGTAGTACAGAAACTATCAGAGCTATATATTGCAGTGCACAAGCTGTTTCTTGCCAGTACGTAATTCGTGCGGTGGCTAAGCTGGTACACAGCAATATGTCTGTCCGTGCGCAGCATCTTCAGAGTGAGAGAATTTCAGTTTATGGTATAACACTATTTTAGTATGTGAAAACATTGTTTGATCCTGTGTAAGAACTTTTAAGGCTCAGTAGGAAGAACCAAGTTACGAAGAACTGTAAGAACCAAGGTCTAAATGCCTAGGACATGAAGATCCACACATGAATTCATTGACTGTTTGCGGTTGCTTTTAAAACGATTTTATGAAACTGATTTTTGTTATGATAGTTGAACATGGTGTGCTGTTTCGTCTTGATTGAAGCTTCTTAGTTTTTAAGTTTATTATTATCATGCTAGAAATACTGGTTTGAAACTCTGTTCTTTGTAGGGCAGTTTGCAATGCCAGGAGAGAAGCGACTACCTTACGAAACAGACCTTCGGGTTCCGTTGCTGGTTTACGGACCTAACATTCCGGCAGGGGAAGTTTCAAACGTGAGCATTTTAATTTATATTAGTCACATCATATTGTCTTATTTTAAAAAATGTGAGGGATCGTTTGGATCCCATTTTTGAGGGATTGTCTGAAAAAGGAGGCATAAACTGCACTGTTAAACCAGCTCGTGCATTTATGGTCAGACTTTTGATTTTGCTGTATTATTATGCTATCGGTCTCGGGATTTAACGGTACTTATTAGAGCTTTTAAGACCTATGTCAGGCTCATTTGGAAGATGCTCACCAGTATGGTCTCCTAATTTACCTAAAGAGATTGAAGCTTTGAGTCTGTCCAATAGAAGTGATATTATATGAAAAACCAAAACTGGTAAAGAGGCCGCCAAGTGCAGAATGGATCCGGCATTCAAAGGAGTGAACTCAACAGACGAAAACATTCACCGAGTTCCATTCCATTCTCTAATTTTTAAGACGTTAAATGAAAAACTTAAAAAAATTGGTACCGAGAGTAGCAGTGGCTAAATTTTTCATTAACCTCTGCTTACCGAACTTAGCAAATGTTTGGGTTTGTGGATATCGCTCCTTTGAAGGCCTGAATTATTCTCTACTTGGCGGCCTCTTTACCAATTTTGGTTTTTGGTATGACCCTGAATACCGATATTCGGCAAGCGGCCAATTACCGAAGGTCGAACACCAAATAAAAGTTACCGCTAACGAAATTTAATTTGCTGCGTTTCGGCAAGTTTCAAGTGTGAGAGAACGCAGAGCTGCAAGGGTTTCTTGCTTTCTTCATTGCTTCGACATCCACTTGGTATACCATTCTTGTTTTTAGCTACAAATTAAGATATAGTAATTTGGCACCCCTAAAGAAAAAAGAGAAGCGACTGGGAAGCACGCGTCCCATTTTTGGAAAACTAATATTTTTGGGAAATCAACATTTTTGGGAAACTGTAAACATTACGTTAGTATCTATATTATTAAACCGCAAGCAAGCAAATCATCGCAGCAACAGCAGCAATGCCCTGAATCGTTACACGTGGCACCATCTGTTATCTGTTATGATGATCATTGCCTACTTCCTCAAAGTTCCTGTGAAATAACTCACGAGTGGCGTCTTCTGCGATCATAGTGTCGGATTGACCTGCCCGGGAATTCAGACTATTGAAGGCCGATTACAGTAGTGAATGGCTCCTGTAGTGCAAAATAAATAAATAACTAAATAAATAACTAAATAAATAAAACGCACATTTGCATACAATTCACACAAAAGACAATAGGGAATGAGGGGGATACGAAATAAAATCACTTCCTGACAGGCAAACGGCTCACACGTTCATAACAGCAAACGCAATTTAATTTTCGGTCAATACTGCTAACCTCAGTCACCTAAAACGAACATAGCACACAAAATGAATAATGGTTGATTTGCCATACACAACCAATGCGAACCAACCATTACGCATTTTGTGCGAAATGAGATTATACTTACAATAAAAATATAACAATTACATAAAAAACCGGAGCTAGACAAAGAGTCAGGTAACTGTTGAACCGCCATCTTGGAATGAGCTGTCTAGCTCTGGTTCTGTCTAGCTCTGGTTTTATATGCAATTGTATGAGGCGTCGAGCTGCCTTTAGCAAGGAGGTTCATTACTGCACGTTCGTTCCACAGGGACTCAGCGCCTTATCATTCGCGCGTAGCATGGATACAGAGTGCTGTGAATGGGGTGAAACCAGCCAGAATTCATATCGTAGAACAACCCATATCTGTATTGAGCATTATTAAATTTTACTCTTACGCATTATTATTATCACTGGAACTCGCACTGAACGTTTCTATTGATAACTTGTCTCACAGTCGTCAAAGTCATTATTTGTACCACTACATTGTCCAAAGCTAGCTGAGAAGCGTTTTGGTATCGACGTAAAAGTCCCGGCTATTACCGGAAGTTGACGGGGATAGCAAAAACTGAAAAGCTTCTTAGATCGCTCTGGACAACCTAGTGGCACAAATAATGACTGTGGACGTGAGACAAGTTAAATGAAGCAAGCAGTCTGCATTAAAGACTGGCCTTGTGAGGAAACACAATACACTAGTCTGAGAAAGAAAGAAAAGACTACTGCCCCGACTGGGACTCGAACCCAGGACATCCCGTTTACTTGCCGGGCGCTCTAGTTTCATTTTCATTTACCCTTTACCTTGTGATTTCTTTTTTTATGAGACAAGTTATCAGGTGAGACGTTCAGCGCAAGTTCCAGTGATAATAGTGATATATAAAAAATAATAAATAAAAAAAAACCGGATTGTTCTGCGATATGACTTCTGGCTGGTTTCGCCCCTTTCATTATATGTGTAGTACTCTGTATCCACACGTCGCACGGCCGACGAGACACCGAATCCCTGTGGTTCGCACACAGCAAATGCCTCGGATAACTCAGTCAGCCTGTGTTAACTACATGTTTCTTCCACGCTTCTAGTTCTGTGGAATGCACTCACGACTCGTTCGAAGGTGGAAATCAGTCGAGAAGCTTCAAAAGTGTCCGTGATGCTGCCACTGTGTGACTGACACGATGAACATGAGCTTGACGCCATTACGTAAGAGAGAGCAAGAAGAGTGCGTGACTATCAGTCCAGGCAGGCAGCTAGGTTACGTAGTGCAAACGCGCGGCAGCCTCCGGGCATGAGCGTACGGGGAAGTGACCAACACGGAAGGCATAACTATAATTGTTATATTTTTACTGCAAGGGCAATCCTATTTCGCATTGGTTTCAGTGCCGGAGCAAGAGGGGGGCGAAGGGGGCGGCCGCCCCGGGCGCCGATAGGGAAAAGGGCGCCGAAAACGCTGCCCTCCCTCCCAAAAAATTGAAAAAAAGGTTGTCCTTTAATAAATGCTCTTATGGTAGAACTTATTGGTGTTGAAAAATTAATTTGTGAGTTGCAGCTGTGTGACAGAGGTACCATCTGACTGGCGAGAAAACTCACAAGAATATGCATTTGGAAACAAATACTTAATTTTCGGCCCGGTGTTTGTGATTTTTCACAATAAAAATGTTAAAACCTTATAAAAAAAGTGGAAGCTGCCACAAATTGTCGGCTTCGCACAGCCGACATCTCGGAAAATCGTCCATTATGGCAGCTGTATGAAGTTCACAATTTGTAGCAGCTCCCACCTTTTTTAATGTTTTAAAATTTTTATTGTGAACAAGACCGAAATTCCGGAGCGAAAATTCAATATTTGTAATATAAATATTATTGTAATCCTTCAAATGTCGACAAATCTTTTTGTCTTACGCCTACCTGTCTCAACCCTTTTATGTCAGATTCGTGTTTTTTTTTCACATGTGTTGGTAACATTTCTGTGGCTCCGTGATGGGTTCATTTTGGGTAGATTTTGGAAGAGGGGTCAGGGGAGGTTGCAATCTACGTGTCATAGAGATAAGGCGGGCGCTCAATGAGCTACTGGCCCCGGGCGCTCAAACGCCTTGCTCCGGCACTGATTGGTTTGTATTCTAAGTCAACCATTACCCATTTTGTGTGCTGTGTTCGCTTTTACGTGACCAAGGTCAGCAGTATTGACTGAAAATTAAAATACGTTTGCTGTTGTTATGTACTTGAGAGCCATTTGCGTGTCAGGAGGCGATTTTATTTCGTATCCCACTGTCTCATAACTTAATTGAGATGAGGGGGGTTAAATTAATTCTAAAAAAAAAACAAAGTGTCTGGGATAAGGCAGGGGCCCTCTTTTTCATTCCTGGGGTAGTCCAACCCCTCCCACTCCGATTCTGCCTGCGATTCGGGCTCGGTGAAGGGGTAAATGTCGTCTCTAGATGCACTAGACAGGTTACCAGCTGATTTTTTAATTCTTTTTTTCGTTTTAGGCTGCAGTATTGAGCACAGATTTTGCACCAACATTTTTGGAATTGGCAGGTTTTTCCACATTACATAAATTGGACGGCATTTCATTCGCTCCACTGTTGAGTGAGCCACATCAGCCATGGAGAACTTCACTCCTTGTTGAATACAAGGGAGAAGGAAAAACATTGAAAAAGACAGAAACAATACCATCCTACTGCAAGACGCATTTTCCCCAATTGGCCGATATAGATGTAATGGTAAGTACTTAATAACACAGCTGTGGTTGTAACCTTGAGCCAAAGTGTGTAAGAGTGGTGATTTTTTAAATACACAAGACATATGTTAAAACGATCTTACTACTAAAATAAATAAACTTTTTGGTTTAATCAGGAGTTTATAAATACGTACACGTCCTAGGATGTGAGAGTATCCATGTTGAAACTCTGGTTTTGTGTTCTACCGGTCGTCATAAGTTCGTAGGGTAGAGAGCGGCAGATTTAGCTTTGTGGCTGTTGGCCAGTTGAGTTAACATTGCCAAAATTGAGACACCACGCATAGTGTTTTACCACCGAGATTCAATGAACATTAACGTCCGTCTTATCCAGATAATATAAAAATGAGCATGGCGACCACTAGGCACTTGTGTCTTTACAGCTAAGGTCGTTTGGCTGTTTACAGGCATCTGTGGAAAAACAACAATGCGACAGAAAAGGCTGAAACTACGTTTGATCGTGAAGTTACTATTAGTGACACAGCTTATAATAGCCATAAGCTGACACAGCTTATTAATTCTTGTTAATAGTTATGATCCGAAACTGTCATTCCTGAATGTACTGCAATTTCAAACTGTAACTGAATAAGATATTTAAATGTGTACGTTTTATCTGTAGCCTACCATATATTTTCTGACAATTTCACTGCATTTCCCACTTCTATTTAATATTATGTATTCTTGTTAGACATTAATAAAATATTAGCCAATTCTGCAATTACTCATATAATAAGATAGTAAAATTACATACCAATTCAGTTCGTTATGTTTTATACCGTAGCAGCACAATAATTCATTTCCACCATTAAGCCACATACTTTTCAAACTAATAGGGAAAAAATGATGGCCGCCGAAAAGTAATATAATGCTACATGGACCATTCTTTTATGCCAGAACAAACAAACGCTACCTTTCCCCTTACAAATTTCTTACTCCCGCTCTTCCAGTCATGCCATTGTATTGCATTAACAATAAATCATTGGACATATGCCTTTAATGAAATATACGAAAGAGAGTGTTGGAGAACAGCAGAAAAACAAGCTGCTACAGCGACTACCTAGTCGCATCCGGTCTTTTGTACAGTTCCGCCAGTACGAATGGTGAGGCGCATACCTCTATCACACATTTCAACAGCTATCTCTATTATAAAATCTAAAAGCAGTAACCTTCAGAATTGCCAGTTAAAAATGTGTTAGCTTTTAAGCTTATTTTACATTTTAGGCATAATTGTCAGCTTTCAGGCTTAATTTTTACCTGCAGCTTCAATTTCGTAAGTAGCAGCTAACGGGAGATTTGGATTGTATAATATGCCTATTCATTTTTGCAACATGGTGCGCCTCTGGACACACAGTTACAGTGTTACAACGTAACGCGCATCATAGCCTATATAGATCAGTGGTGGTAGGGAAGTGACGGAAGAGACGCTGTTGATGAAGCCAGCAGCGACTCGTAGCAACTTGACGTTTCCGTGGTAACGTGATTTTAGGCCTAATTTTCATTTTTTAGGTCTAATTTTTTTTAACTGCAATTTTTAATTTCGTAAGTAGCAGAAAGATCTAATGGAAAATCTGGTTTGACGGTAAGCCTATTCATTCATGCAACAATGCGACGAGACTATTTTAAACGAAGCTAAAATGCTTTTGTTTTCATGGCTGTGTGTTATATGTAGGATTTCAATTCAACGATGAAATGTTATTATTTAATTTAGTTACGTCGAAGAAGTCTATTAGCTATAAGGAAGTAACGACGTTTTAATTTGCCATGTTATTTAACTAACTTTTGACACTGAATCTAACGTTATAACCGTGGTGGTCTCTTTCTGGTACCGTTGCGAAGCTGAAAAAAGCGACGGACGGACGGACAAAGTCGTTGAAATAGTCCTCTCAGCCGGCACGGCTGTACAGAAGACTAAAATTCATCTTCTAACGCAGCCTTTAAAGCAGCTAAAGAGCTAGATCACAGAGTACATATAACAGGGAGCGTATAAAATGCATACACGTCCGTGAGATGCGGTAGTGTCCATGCTATAACTATAGCTCATGTACCGTCACTTGTCATGAGTCGTCTGGGAAAGAAGCTGTGGGTTTCATTTCCCAGCTCCAGGTCAGTTGATTCTGGAATACTGCAGCTTTCCTGTGCAGTGCGTGGCTATACCTAACGTAAACTGCTTTTTGGAAGTCTTTTTAGGACTCCATCTTGATTTTTCATAAAGCTGAATGGAACCGTTTTTGATGAGTGTGGTATTCTGAATATTCCTCACCAGTTTGTGCTTAATCTGATGAACCATTTGAAATATAAGCCAAAAACAGTTCTGGAAGCCATTTTGGTACGCCATTTTGAATTTGTTGCAATAGGTGTAAAATCAAGCACATACGTCGTTTAGCGTTATTTCAGAGAATGCTCCTGCCAAATATCATTCGAATCGCTTCATGCATTTGGCTACAACTACTGTTAACCGTTTTTTGGATGCCAACATTTTGTATTTTTTACAACTTGGAAAAAAAATCAAGTACATACGTCGTTCACCCTATTTCAAACAATATTCCAAGTATTTGAATCCGTTCATCCGTTCAAACTGTGACAGGGAGACTCACAGACAGACAAACGGAGAAATTGCCACAGTATGTCGAGTTGTAAATAGTTTTAAAACGGGACGTCATTTGCTTCGCCTCGCTCACTCGGTCAATTAGAGTTATAAATGCACCTAATGATTGCTAATATTTTGTCTGTAGATAATTAGCTAAAAATGTAGTGATACAGGATATTACAACTTGATGACGGTAGTTGAGCGATAATAGAGGACAGTTGTTTGAAGGAACGAATAGTAATTACATACAAATAGATGCAAATCCAGGGTGCTGAGGCATTATATCACGAAGATAATCCATTGATTATCCATCTGAGTGCGAGTCATGATGTTTTCATGAACCATTTATGTAAAATGGTTCATCAAAACCATTTTACATACAAAATGTATGTAAAAGTGGTATATCGTATTTGCTATTGTATAGTGGTTGCTTGTTGCTGTTTGCGGAAGGCGTGTGGTCACTCATTTTAAATTCAATACACGGAGGTCACTATAGCACGAATTTATAGGGTTGGGGGAGGAGAATTTGTAACTCTAAAAAGTCACTACTGAAACGTGTTACATTCATTCCTATTAGTTCCTTCCCACTTTTCAGAGGTCGCCACGTGTTCCATCTGGTAATCTTTGCTCATTTTTCAGCCCAAATCTAAAGTAAACTAAATGATAACTAAGCTAAACTAAATAATAATTAAATACAAGCTAGTTTCGTTTAGTTTAGTTTAATTTTAGGCTTAAAATTGAGTAGAAATTCCCACATAAACTCATGGTGCCCTCTGTAAACTTAAGGAAACACAATAGCGTAGCAGCGAAAAATCAAACGCTAAAAATAACTCAAATTCGTTGAGCCATTATTATGACTTTTATTCAGTGAGGTGACATAACCAGGATTCGAACCAAGCTCTCCGATTCATTTACTCACACACCCAATATTTCTTCTGTCTCATGGATTCGTATGGCCACGACTGTGTGACCTTTACACCAGGTTCGGGAAGTCTTTATTAAAAAAGAAGCTCTTGGAGAAAAAGCTCAAATGGCCTTATGATCGTTGGTTCGAATACCGATCATGTCATATCAGTGATAAGTCCATGCTTAAAAAAAGGTTTACCGAATAATTGCTACATTTCGTGTAAATTGTCACTAACCCTGTGCTGCCATTATACATTTCAAATGCGCTACCTAGACTACACCAATTCAAAGATCAACTTTTCGATATCTTTCGCATCACTGCTGTCATATTTTCGTTTCAGTGGTGTGCGGCTGGTTGTACTTGTCAAGATTCCCGAAATAACACGTATAACTGTGTAAGAAAAACATCAAAAGATGACAACTCTTTGTTTTGCCATTTTTACGAAGAAC
>JAHWFP010029006.1:0-16179 GCA_023313725.1 Lithobius niger
AAAGCCACCTACATTAAAGGCCGTATCGTATCAGACCAAAAAAGGCAGGAAGACAGTAGTACACAACCAACCAACACGTGCTTAAAACAAAAACGCCCGAAACAGAAGAGAAAAATCCGACAAACATGCCAAGATTACCTCCTCTAAAAACATCTATTTAGCAATACTGACTCTCTGCCCCTACTATCTAGAGGTGATGCGCGTTGACACATTGTGTCCCACTTGCCATGCCACTGCCTAGCGCGAGTGAGCCAGATCGTGCTCAGGACAGCCTGACTGTTCTCGTGTGGCGCCAAGCAGTAACACACAACGGCAGCGATTGAATTTGTAGCGGAGTGAGAGATTAAGGGAAGCAACTCTTGTTGTGGAATAATTTTTTTTGCTATGCGTTTAGGAGTATCAAATTGTTAATATTGATACTTTCCTTGGTGTTCGAAACTGAAACGTTTTGAACAAATTTATTGTAAATACTGATGAGAATATATATTTCTAACGTTTCTACGTTTCTAACGTAATGTAAAAAATAACATGAGTGGTTGATATTACTTGTGGGGGGAGTAGCACATCAATTTTAATTGTGTCGCCCTCACAGTTTAGTCGGGGTGATTGGGATGTCCTGATTTTGTGGTGCACCCATTAATCCATTGGTGCATCCATCAATACCTTCACTGTTTGGCCACGAAGAGCCCCAATACAACGTAGGTTGTATCCACAGCTACCAGGTTGTGCCTCTTTATTATATACGGGTCCACCCAGATAATTGGGGTGATTCTACTCACCCGTGTGTCCTCACAGTACACAGTACAATGTTAGAATATTCACTATTCCAGAAAATACCGTAGCAAAGCTGCTTTTGCTGCCGCTGATTATCGTCAAGACGCGCGTTTTTGACTTGGTGGGTCCATTTACCCTTATGGGGACAAAAAAAGGCGCTAATCTGTTTGGACAATAGGCATTACGTCGGTTTGATGTAGAGCCAACTTTGATTCGTCGGACGACTTTTTCTAGGAAAAAATTGATAACAATGATCGTCGATATTTTGTTACCGACTGGCTAGCGACTAGTGACCTGAAAGGCATGTTAATTTCCATAGACCTAAGAAGCGGATGTTTCAGACGAAATTGCGGTGTGCATTGGGCGACAATAATTCTACGTACCTTTGGTGGTTTGGAGGGTCCTTGGGCTAACTGGAGCTTAGGAACTTGTAACTTAAAGGTTTTGTTCAGTATTGTTGAAAGCATTGTATGGGTGCTAATAAGTTGCATAGTTAACCCAACATTGCAGTTGGTTGGTTTGACAAGACTTAAACCCTGTACACCCCCTTACACCCTGTAGGGAAAACCTAGGTTAAGAAACCTAGCTTTTTTAATGGGCCTCCCATGGTAGCTTGGTTATGTGCAGCAGAAGCAAAAATCTGTACCCATACTGAAACGAAACTAAGTTAAGATCTTGTGACGTGAACTAACTGCCATGCAAGATTTCGTCCCATTGATCGAACAGTCAACCACACCCGTTAACTTTACTTTTTTCGAGTTCCATGGTAGCTTGGTTTATGTGCAGAAGACAAAACACTATACAATGGGGTTAATTTGCGCGTGAGAATACAGTTCATAAATATTTTAAAAAACTTCTTGACGAGATTTGTTTCGTACAGTCAACAACATATCAACCAAGTCCCATTGAACAAACAGGTGATCCCTATTAACCACACCCGGCAGCTTTGTTCCCCGAGACGAATTTTAAGCAGGGGGGTAGATAGTTTAAAAATTAAGCTTTTTTAATTGGAATTTCCTGATAGCTTAGTTAAGTGAAGAAAGAACTACATGATGGGACCCTAATTTTCGTTCGGGAACAGATATTAAAGAATTCATAAAAATGTTTGACTGTAGCTTTTTTTATTGCAGCCATGAATGAATATTAAAAAAAAAGAGTTTACATCAGCTTTTTCAAGGAAACCCATAAAAAAAAAGATAAATTTGTTGCTCGTTACATCAAAGCTATGAAGCCTATTCTTTTACCACCACATTACACAATTGTCAATATAAAAAAAAACGATATCAAAACTAAAATACGGCACAAATAAGAATTTGTAAAGTATCTGAAACTTATTACTCTTTCTAGTAAAGACGAGTCCAGCTCCAAGAAAATTGCATTCAGATTTACATTTTTTAACCCAGATAATTTTTTTTCCACCGGCAAAGCATGTGTTCATCCGCAACGTTCTTGTAGGACCAATTGGCTAGGACGAAGCCTAGGCGACAAACAATAAAAAATATTAAAAGATACAACACTACAAGAAACATCACGTGAGACCAGTTACGCAGCCCTCGGTCAGGTAGCTTTTGTGAAGATGCAGAGGCACCCAGGAATTTGCTTTCCGTAACAGGAAGAACTATTTTAGGCTGGAAAAAATAATGAAGGTAAGAAAACTTTCACAACACCATGAAAAATGTAATAATGGTTTATGCTAGAGTCAGGGCAATGTTATCGACACACCATTGGTCAGTCTACCATCCTTAATTCATCACTCTCACCTTAAACTATATGGGAGTTACTTCCTTAAAATCATTAACCTCTCAAACCCAATGTAAATGGAGATATAGGAAATACCATTTCAATATCACTAGGATCAATGACATGGTAGTCGACTAAAGCCGTACGATTTCCCGTTTTAGTTTAATAGTTAAGGCAGCTTTAATATCGTTTAAAACAGCAAATTAAAACAGCAAAACCCATGTAGGTTGTTTGCAACGCCGCAGAAAATTTAACGCAGTGAACTAAAAAAAAAGGAATGACATGGGAATGCAATACCATACTCCATAAAACCTCCATAAATGATCCATGCATTTTTCGAGTTTACATAGGGATAGTAAACGACAACGTATTTTGCCTTTTCTTTTACGACGATTAGGCTAGTTTTCCGTAAACTTCCGTGTTTTGATAGTATCTACAAGCGGTACTAATGGCAGCACAGTTAAAATTCATCACAAAAACGACACAGCGACACAGATGGTTAGGGAAAAAGCATAATGGGTAGACTTACCTCTCCATCAGCGAACAAGTCCTCGCTACCTCCTGTAAAAAATAAAATTATTTTAAATGATTTTGCAGTGGTTTCGTAGTATAGTGTTTTTACAACTTTTTTTACGTTGGTTTCGTCCTTTTTTTGCTTTCGTCCTTTGTTGAATTTCTACAGACTAAACAATGGACGAAAGCAAAAATAAAAGGACGAAAACAACGTAAAAAAGCTGAATTGAAATATCCAATGAAGGTTAGAATTTTATTGTCACTTTAAAATTAGTAGAAAGGAGTTATTCACACGGCCACACGGTTAGATGTTTTATTTTAGTGCTATAATTTCACCATGTATTTCGACATGTGGGCATGGTGCCTCGAGGGGTGCCAGACTAGTCGCTAGAGCTGGCTCCGGGAGTGTAGCTTTGACAGTCGGCTTTTAACAGTCTGCTTATTTACACGTACAAGCTTTAGAAGACCCTAATTAGTTTTATAATAAAGGAACTATCATGTGGAAAAATCGCTTTATCTTACGAATTGTGCTTACTGCCGTTTGCCCACATAGACCGAGGGTACACGTAGGTTTCTTACGTCGATTTATCGTACGTCGACGTAGCTTACGTCGATGTAGTGCTTAGAGAGCTTTAAGAACCTCCGTATAACCACCTAAACCCATTTTCAAGTCGCTTTATCTCAAACCACCTCGATACGTCGACGTAAGGACGTAAGCGCTTTAAAAACCTACGTGTACCCACCTAAAACCCATTTTCTACGTCGCTCTAAGGACCGCTTCCTTGTGATTGGTTGAAAAGTGCGCGCGTAAACGTCACGAAACTAGGACGGCCACATTGTCACTTCGTTAAAACGAAGTCGAAAGCCAGCTAACTGAATGGGGACTTGGGAATAAAGAGGGGTTTGCTTGATGGGGGGATTAGATAAACGCGACGCAGGAACTCCCGCTGTCGTTTTAACTCACTCCAACTACAACCTTCGTGTAACCACTTCTCTCCTAAAGCGATGGGAGTTCAAGTCGAGGTAAGGTAAAGCGACGTAAGGTGAAGCGACGTAAGGTGAAGCGACGTAAGAAACCTACGTCTACCCTCGGTCATACTCGCAATGGATATAAATTAAAGGATGAAGAATAACCGAAGGGGCCCGACGGAGTTTTTCTGAATGGAGAGGGAGTTTTACTATAATTGGACATCATTCTGTAATAATGTGTCAAGCCACGTAAATACACTTTTTGAGATGAGCATTAATATTCTTTATTCATTAAAAAATAGTGTTGTAGTAGCATTACTGTTCTTTTATATAAAAACAGTAATGCTACTACACTATTTTTTAATGAATAAGAACATTGACATTGTTACCTCAAAAATATGTTTTACGTGGCTTGACACATTTTTGCAGAACGGTGTCCAATTGTGACGTCACGTACAATAATATTGGTAAAGACCAAATTTGCCCTTTTCTTTTTCACTGGTAACGAGTGGGAAAGGGGGGGGGGATGATTCTACAATTTTGGATGGATTGCATTCTCTGGCAGACATGCGACTCGATCCCCATCCTTTTAGCGACCGGCTATTAACGGGGAATACCTGCTAGCTTCAGCAGCAGTAGCTCAGCTTTTAACAATAACGAGGACGCGCAGCGCCAGAAGTGTTGTTGGGACTCCGCGCAGGGCTAACTGGGCAAGAACCTGAACCCTAAACCGCTTTCACCTCCGCACGAGCTATGACGGTAAACACTTTGTTTTTGCAGTGGTTTCGTGTTTTGTTAAATTACGTAATAGGCCTACAATTTATTTTTTGTTATTTTTGATAGGAAGTTTGTTTTAGCAGGTACAAGGATGAGTCTACGAACCAAACTAACTGCATACACGTTCGTAGGACATGTGGGTGTCCATGTTAACTACCGCTTCATATTCCGTCCTTTGTCACTAGTCATCTGAGAAAAGCTGTAGGGCTACTGACCCAGCCAGTTCTGACATCGCCAGAATCTATTTTACAAAGCAAGCGCGTCAACTTTCTGGCAAGCGTTCATGGCAATTGAGAGGAGGCGAAACACGCGATTTTATCCTGGTCAGCTACGGGAGCAGTCTGCTTCACTGCTTTAAGCCTTTGACTGGCTGCTCACGGCTGCAACGCGACGTGGGATGGTGTAAGGAGGACGTCACCTTGAAGGCAGTGTAATGCGTCGCTTCTTACCACATTTTCTTCTATATGGTTAGGACTTCATGGTCGTAGAATACGGTTGAACGCATGCCTGACGTAATCGTAGCAATGAGTGGTAGTTTTTGGCACCTATCTGTATTTGTATTTGTATCTGTGGGTTCCGTAACTGGTCTCATTGGGTCGCGATCCAGAACGAGATGGAAAATGCGCAATAATGTTGACACGACACTCCATCGAGGCCTATACTCTTTACGTCGTTCCTGGTTAGGGGCATATTTTAGTTCACAGATCGCATCTGGAGAGGCCACCAGTTGATATTTGCCGGTCTTTGGTTAGCTTTTAGGTTCAGCAGCCTTTCAGGGCTTTGTTTTGTTATAATTTTTTTGTTTCTAAACTCTGCTTGGACAAAAAAACTGGGGACAAATTGTCCGGGGACGAACATTTGGGGAAGAAATGTTCGCGATTCGCCTTGACCAATTATGGTGGTTGATACGGCGTAGATATGGCTGCACGTACAGTCGGCGCATGCAGGAACATCTTTTTGTTCCTTGAATGCATTATTAGTTTCGGACGGTACGCCATATTATTTCAACAATGTATTCAAAACAATCCATATATGCAATAACCTGTTCCAAGAGAAAAATCATTGCCTTCTTCGAATATGTTCCTTGGATATGTTTTAGGAGATTAATTTAGTATTCTTATTATCAGTTGGTTTTAGTAATGCTAAATAGATCTTTCCCCGATCGAACAGTTGGTGGTGCTGCCAGTCTCCTAACAGTCGCTGGCGTACGAGCTTTGTGTGGCAGCTGTGGTACGTGATTCGTCCATCTAGTTGTTCGTTAAGATATCACATTTTAAATTTGCTTTCCTGTAAGAGGTGTGCCATTGAAGTTATTACGGCGGATTTTATATAACTCCAACAAAAACGGCGTGAAATAGAGCACCAATTTTATTTTAAGTGATTGCTCTCACACCATCAAACGTCCTATCACTATTGTTGGGAGATTTTGCCGCCGCCGTTGTCAATTTTTTTTCTATATTGCCACCAACCTTGGACTCAAAAACGCCGATTTTTGTTGGCCTCACTCAATCTGGCTCCTTGTTTATTTAAAGAGGTTTGATTGTTGACGACTTCTTTGTAAGATAGCAATGATCAGCCTCGTACTCAGCAATGATTGTTGTCCACTTTGAAACAATTCAGCTCAGCTCTGGAAGCCTTCATCTGGAGTAAATAAGCCATTGCATGGAGTAAATAAGCCATTGCATGGAGTAAATAAGCCATTGCATCGTCTCCAGCTGCCAGTTTCGAGGCCACCTGGCCACACGTTAGATTCACCAAGTTTTTAAAGGGCGCCACGTGTTCAATCTTGTAATTTTTGCTTATTTTTCAGCCGAAGTAAACTAAATTACAACTAAGCTAGACTCAATAATTAAATACAAGCTAGTTTCGTTTAGTTTAGGGCTTAAAACCAAGTAGAAATTCCCACAAAATACATGGCGCCCTCTATAAACTAAGACTGAACTAAAACGAATGTATCTGACGTTTCAGTATGGGTCTCAAGTCACATTCTCCTCCAACCCTATAAATTGTTTGATTTTACCCATAAACAATCAACGGTTTCGACGATGTTATCAGTATATAGCGACCGTAGCAAAGACATTACAAGTGCACGAAAACAATGAAATGCGATTAAAGCGATTGTTCGGCCTCTTATTCTTACTGCTAATCTGGGATGCAAAATCATTTAGGTGCACTATTGGTTTAAGCTTACTCATCTTTTAACATCTAAGGTTTAAAATATTCGCATCAGATAAACAACCATAGCGTATACACCTAGTTTAAAGTAAATTTATGACAACAGGCTTTATTTATCATTTTGTTTTTAATTCGTTAATTCAAAAATAATAATGCAAAGCATTTGAGATTTACCAACTTGCCGCTGTAAGTGTGCCCGATTCAACATTCTAACCTTTGATCAAGTACGCAAAATCTGAAAATTGCAACTAGCTGTTTTAAACTGCAGTTAGGATACGACATCGATCGAAGGACAAGAAACGGTACTAAAATTGGTAAATCTCTTTCACGATTTATTTAAAATTCTACATGCCACGGATTTTTAATAATTTATCTTGTATTTACGGGACTTGTATTTAAGGCCAATTTTTGTAATAACCGTGAAAAAAATTGCAGACTCCAGTGCAATGCAATGGCCAATGTCAAATCAAACTTTCTTATTCATGGACAAAATACTTTGCGGAGTGTGGACACTCCATATTTCTTAAGAATTTCATAAAGAAATACATAAACTGCTTATGCAAAAAATCGCAACATTATTATTTTTATAGACGAAAGACAAAAGCTCTATTGGGCTAAAGTTTACATTAGGCACATAGGCCACTCGATCAGGGGCGTAGCGAAGCCTTAGTAAGTAGGGGGGCGCAGGCCCAAAAAATCCGACTATGGTCTAAGATTTGCCGACTTCCATCGCGAATTTTTTTTAAAGCTTTAGCACTTTGCATACTGGGGAAGCTGTGTGGCGGTGGTGGTGGGGGGGGGGGGCGGTATGAGCTATGGCAAGACATTGTCTCATTCTCCCCCGCCAATTTTACCGTGCCCACCTTAGTGGCCCATTAGAAATTTTATTTCTATGTAAATGGCCAAACGATCTCGGACACCCCATATAAACGCGCAGCATTAGGCCTGTAAATCCGTGACTTAACTCACCACAAATTGCAACAGAAAGTTTCATGATTGATCCTTACTGGAAAAAGCTGCCATTTTCCCAGAATAAAATAGGCTTAATTTGAATATTATAGTTAAAAAATACATATAATACATATATAGATATACAAAAGAAATTGTAATGTACCTTACATTGTGAGGGCAGTTTTTTGCTGGCACCTACTCAAAAGAATGTGCACTTTAAGTTTCTGAAGGGTACAAGGCTGTAAACCATGAGCAGTAAAGATGGCGACCAAAATGGCACCCAACTATTACTCGATTTGTTGCCATTTGGCCTGTTATGCAAGAACCGTTAGTGTTACACAAAAGCAGTTTGTATATCAGTTGTTTATATCTAAGGGTGTGAATGTCTTCTTTGAATCAAGGGTAATGAAAAGGGTCTACCACTATTAGGGACCGAGACGCACCCGTTTTACTAGTGGCTGGTATCACAGTTACGGTTCAATTTTTCGCTCATTTTCAATCTTTGAACGGTATTAAACACAGAAAGCCAAAGGCCCAACAAGAGTTAAATAAATACAGATGCAAACCTATTTACTTTGCCTTTTGGACTTATAGGCTGACTGAGTGGGGAATCGAACCGACGACCTTTGAAACTAGATGCCGATGTCCTACCGCTGAGCCATACTGTCACAGCCAAAAGGAAACTCTGCCTATGGACGTTTCTTGTTGGCCTTGTCATTATGGCTCAGCGGTAGGACTTCGGCCTTTCGTTTTAAAGATCGTGGGTTCGATTCCCCGCTCCGTCATTCATATAAGCCCAAAAGGCAACGTAAATGCAAACGTATTTATGCAAACCTATTTACGTTGCCTTTAGGCACTGGCCGGTGTCGAAGACTATCAGGTTGGAGGCGGGGGAGGGGGGGGGGTGTGATTAAAAAAAATTGGATATGGTTGTTCAGTAGGACCAAAGGCTAGTTGGCATTTCCAAACTCCTTGACAATACCAGTCCGCTTTTGCCTAAGCCAAGCATCACCCACTGCCTTAAAAATTCGAAGTTCAATGTTTGTTTCCTTAATCTATCAGCCCCGCGATCAGCACAAACATGGCTGCCACCAAGTTTTTGTATCAAATGCATACATTCAACTTTCCAGCAAGGTGTTCTGTTAATTGAAATGACCGCGGTTGTTAGGTGAAAGTTGGGGCCACCAACGTTTGTTGATATATACTTCAAATCACGAAAACTTGGTGGCATACCGTATATGTTAAATGGTTTGTAATTTCCCTTAAATAGTTAGTTCCTTATTGTTCCTTCAAATTTCCATCGTTGAACCCATCGAAGTTGAAAACGTGAGATTCTTTAATTTCTTATTACAGATTGCTTTGTTATTTTAACTAGCACGTTTAAATTTTACTGAATAATCTAAAGACAGCTAAGCTCCGCTGCTTTAATAAATGCAAGTTGATGTGGTGCCATACGGTAGTGCTTTTGCTATGAATGTAAAGTCACACTATCAGAATTACTCGGTGAAAAGACTATACAAATTCGAAGAGGTCGTTAAAAAAAAATACTATCATTCGGCCAAAAATAAGATACCTCCTCCCCCCCCCAAAAAAAAAAAAATAGTAGCACGTCTACTAATAACTTCAATGTTTTTTTTCCTCTTTTAGTTTTTGTCGAGTGTTAGCATTTAGAAATCGTATTTTTACTGGAAGTCATAACCTCAATAAAACTGAACGAATTAAATTTGCTTACCGTACGTGCTTTGATCATGCCTCAAACGGAAATTTTTGTGTACCAAATTCTTTCACGGAAACGAGTTTCCAAATGACAGTTTTGATTATTAAAACTTTCTTTCGGGATGTGACAATCAATTTCAGTCAGCATAAGGCTGTACAACTAGTAAGTACTCACCAAGGTGGTGATGAATACTTCGTAATAAACAAACCGTTCCTCCGCTTCCTTAGTTAGGATGACCCCTATATTGCGCACGTCAGTAGTGGCGCCAGCACTGCAGATGGGGGGGGGGGGGGGCAACGATTCCCCGACAGGGGGGCAAAGAAATTAACGTCTTCTATTAAACTTTGTTCTACTATGGCAAGGGGCCGGCAAAACCAGGTAGGGAGACTGGGGGAGCACTGTAAGCTCCCCCTAGTGGGGTCCGGGGCAGAGCCCCAGAAGCTGAAGCATTTTATGCTATTTGAGGGCCTATTTTCGGCTTCCCGAAACACGTTTGAAACACACTCGTTAAGCAAATTTCGGATGTTTCTCGTAAACATTCTTCAGCAAGAAAGTCGTAAAAACCGAATTCTGACCAAATTCTGTTTTCTTATTATGCATTTTTTTACAAAATAAATTAACTGATGAATTTAAATTATTTAAAAAATATTATTACTTTTACATTAAGTAACACTGAATAATTTTGGTTTGAAAAGTACTGTTGCAGCTTTTTCCCAAAAAAATTGTACGGATTTTGTGTCGTCATGTTGACTCAGTCTACCACCTGTTCCCCGACGGCAATCTCAGTTACTCCCCGACAGGGGCGCGAGGGTTCCCCGCTCGCTTCCCCCTCCCTCCCCCCCCCCTGTGGAGTCACCCCTGGTGCACGTGTCAGTACGAGATTAGTTACGAAGATTAGTTACGAAGTGACGATTCATAGAAAACTTAAAAGTATGCAGAAAAGAGAAACGAAGCGATGACACGACTCGCGTATATTTTTTTGCCCTTACGAAATGTTGCTTTCTGCTCCAAAACATTTACTCAACTTAAGAATTTGCCGACTGGAAAAGAGTCAATGAGCAAAGGTGAAATGCCGAGTCTTTTTTTGCTTCCTGTGTAATAAATAATAACATGTATTGCCAAGACAGTTTAATTTCTTTGGACGAATTTCTCGAATGGGGAGAAGAGTGAATGAACAAACATGAAATGCCGACTCAATTTCATCGCGTGAACAAATAATAAAAAGTGCACGTACGACGACAGTTTAATTCTTTTCACGAATTTGCCGACTGGGAAAATGAGTGGGGGGTCGGTACGCCCCCCCTCGCCCCCCCTGTCGCTACGCCCCTGCACTCGATATCCTTACGATATTGATTCCAAATGGCTCCAGCACTTTCCTAAATACAGAGACAGTTGGTTTTAGGAGTGCGGAAATGTGAAATGTGAAACAATAGATCTGTAGCGCCACAATCCGTACATTTACACGGTGTTGTGCGTTCGCTCGCAGTGACAGCAGGGCACCTTATATTTTTTTCCGTAAACAGTTCCGAGAGGCGGGTGTTATTGTCAGTTGTGGTTTTGTTATTGTCAGTTAGGATAGGTAAGTTTGGGGTTTGGAATTTCATACTGAGATAGTCAATTGGTTAGGGTATGTTAATGATTTAACGAGTTTACGCAATTCTGATCCAATTTGTAGCCTTCCGTGAAAATTAAAGGTAGGTTCTTTTTTTTCAAATTTCGGGCAGTTTTTTTTAATGGACTATGAATTACATGCTGAGTAATGTTTTCCTCTTCCATTTTTGGGGCAAACGCACCGTTTGGCCGTGGTGAAGGTCCAAAGTTAGCACCGCGCCACTCTGGAAAGCATGAAACTGGGCGAAAGTCCGGCAAGTGAAACGCCAAACCCTAACCAGTTCATTACCTCAAGTGAAATGCCGAAGCCGGTTTTTAACCTAACCGACAATAACAAAACCACACGAAACTGACAATAACCCCCCACCTATCTGAACTATTGTTTACGGGAAAAAATATCAGGACATGCGGCTTTCATTAATTTCAACGGCCGAATGAAGCCTTTACCCCAAACATTTTATAAGAAAATTTTGTTCAGTTGATCGTTTCACGTCATTCTAGCCCAACGAGAGATCAATCGATTAGGAGCCCTTATTCTTCCATAAGCCGCGTAAAGTAAACTTGTTTCTTCTATTGTTTATTTTATTATCGAAAGTGATCGTAGAATGAGTTTATTATTCCGTTAGCTACGCACCTAGTATGAACTATCCCGTTGCTTAACACGTTTGTCGAATTGACATTACTACAAACTGTTACACTAAATAATCGATTATATAATAATTACCTGATTAGCAGGAGCCACATAACTAACCGAATTGCCAATACGCGTAGAATTTAAGGACAGCGAACCGCCATTTTTTCTTCAATGGTTTGCCAATAGCCCAACATAGAATTCAGTTATCCTTTTATGTTGTCAAAACCTGAAACAAGCTGGGCCAGTTCCGGTTCAACTTTTCCATACAGAAACATAATTGGCAAAAATTTTTAGCCAAGGACCTACAACCCTTCATATGCAAACGATTTAACCATAAACTCTTCAATAACAACGACTACAATTTCAATCATTTCCGGCCAGAGGCTAAAGGTAATAGGCATGACCCGTTCAAATAAACGACGCAAGCCCCCTTTTCTCCCCGACTGTATTTCAATAACTGCTTTATGCATTATATGCATAAGAAAAATGTAGAGTTGTGTATTCCAAACTGGTGACATCCGAACGGAGAAAAAGGCTTTCCTACAGCCCAATTTGAACCTTGGAATAATAAGCTTCAATTTGTGTACCCGATGTGCAGTGTTGATTTCGAAGAATGAAAGGTTGAGCGGTAAGAGTAAATTTTTGCAAGTAAGAATTAAGTCAGTCTTTAATCTACGAAATTCGAGTCCAAATGCAGGAGTAACAACCGTTGTGCGTACGATTTTTTGTTAAGCTCCTCTAATGACTGTATAGCGCCTAGTCTGGTCAGCATACTCGAGAAATAGTCGCACATACTTGAATGCCTAAGTTTGGTATCCAAATTGCCCGTAAAAATATCGTTGCCTAAAACAAAATTAAGGTTACGGTTTACGGATGACAGTGGGTGGTAAAACTCCAAGATATCTTTGACGCATGTTACGTATTTTAAGTCCTAACTTAGAATATACCATATCTACCATATCAACAATCGAAACTGCTAAGTTCCGAATGGTTCGGCCCATCAAAGAAGGATCAACAACAAAACCTTAGCCAAGTTAAATCGCAAAGTTAGTTGGCGGTCCCTTTTACGAGTTTTGGTTTTTGATAGATAATCTTTAAATCGTGTATTAGACTCAAGTAGTGTAAATGTGCCACGTCAACAATAGCCGAGTAGCCATTTTTTAAATATTTTTCTTATCCCTCATTAGTGAGGCATACCTTTTAGTTGGGTCTGTTAGCCACAAAAAGCACGAATATCCGGCAATTTGTGATAAAAAGGTGCCACTTTGCACACTTTCACTTTACGAATTCATTTAAGATAAAAAATCCATATAAATTCAATATGGCGGCCATTTTACAAAATGGTGGAATAAATTTAAAAAATGGCGTTCACAAGCAGTTTAGGTGGTTTTTTCAGTGCGTGTAAGGGCAGAAAATTTAATGAACTATTTAAAGTAGCCTATGTATTTTAATTTTAAAGAAATCAATTAAAAAATCTATATTGCAGCCATTTTCCACAATGGCAGACTATTTTAAAAACGAGTTAAATCAGTTTGCAGCTGATGAGTCTTTCTAACGTGTTTTTGGTCGTGTTTAATTAATGGAACTATTAAAAACAAAAGTAATCAAAAGGCTGTAACAAAAATAATCAAATACAATTGAATATGGCGGCAATTTTCAAAATGGCGAGCTAAATCTTAAAAATAGAGTACCTATGAGCAGCAAAGGTGTGGTTTTTAATGTATTTGGTAAGAAAATTTAATAATGCTATTTAATGTATATAATTCAATATGGCGGCCATTTTCCAAAATGGCGGACTAACGATGGAGTATATAAGGAGATGTCGTTTTGAAGAGATAGCTATGCGGAAGAAACGTGTTTGTACTAACTACCGGGTGACCTCGTGTATCCAGCTGAACATCTTGATCCGAAACAGAATGGAAGTTTACCAAATGATGTAAAAACTATATTTGATGAAGGAGAAGGGATACCATGCCAGACACGTGAAGCATCCACGCCATCTTCAAAATTACAGACAATATTTGTTGTTTGTACAGTGTAGGACTACTTTAGAATCGGCTACCTACCCATGTTGCAGCTATGATAGTGAAAAAATATCCCTCACTTATCTATACGTGCTGAATGGAAGGTACAGATGTAATTGCGTTGGAAGCTAAGTACTACTTCAGATGCATGGTCAACCTACGAACAAAGCAAGATCTGTAGAAATGGAAAAGCACAGCACATTGCTTTTGCACACAGTGCGTCATTCATAAGTTATAAACTAGTTTGTGAAGACAGTGAGTACATATTCCGTATGGGGATAATCTTAAAAATGTACAGGACAAAACTGCACAGGAGAGGATGAGGGTGTCTCCTCATACAACCAAATTTACAGGGTTCTCTACCATTTCCCTCAACTTCAGGCTGAGAATGTTCTAGGCCGAGATAATACTTCATATTTTCAAGATGTAGCACTCCAAGACAGTGATGCTGATGCCATAGCATTTCAAAGGTTTATTATGATGTTGAGAAAAGTGCAGTTTCAGTCCTCTGCTAATTTCAATGGAATTTTAGCTCTTCTACCATTGAGGGAAAGGGTAGAGAATTCTCAATCCGGTTGTATGAACCTCTGGTTGTTCGTTCTCTCCTGTTGAGTTTTATCAGGTTTGTTCTGTAAGAAAATCTCCCAAAGGAATTTCTCATAAGGAATTTCTTAAGTGTCTCTGCAAACGAGTTTATCAATTATAAATGATGCAACGTGTGCAAAAGCAATGGACTGACCCATTCTGTCACCATGCTGTTTTTCATTTCTACAGAACTGCTTTGTTGCGTAGGTTGACCATACATCTGATGTGGTACTTAGCTTCCAAAGGAATTAAATATGTACCTTCCATTATAGCATGTGAATTAGTGTTCTCTATGAGTAATATTTTTTGACGAACGTATTTTTCTTAAATGCTATAGTTGCAACTTGTTAATATGGACGATTCCTAAGTGGACTTTTACTGCATAAAAAATATTATCTATAAGATTTGGAGGAGTTCGCGTGGATGCTTGACGTGTCTGGCGTAGGGCCACTGTTTATGATCCTCCATAAGGTTGGTTTGATTTGAATTATTACTTCCTGGTTACAGGACGTTGAACAGCTCGGTTAAAATTTGTTGTGTTGTATATTAAGTGTACATTGTTTATGCCAACGTGCCTTAAGTTTTTCAATGGAACGCAGTATTTATTCTTCATCAAAATATTCAGTTTTTATTGGTAAGTTCTTTAAATTTCACGAAGTTATGTTAGTGTAATGTACCCTGCATTCTGTTTTGGATCACGATGTACAGCTGGAAATTATGAGGTCAACCAGTAGTTGGGACAAACATCATTTATTCCTGTCTACCCCAGGAGAAACTGCTTGCAGAAAGTTTCTTCTGCGTAGCCATCTCATTTATCAGTTAACTTGTAAAAAGGGGAAAAAAAGACAGTGGTGCATTAATAAACTATTTCTGACCAAAAACCTCGTAGAAAACACTTTTTAAAGATTTAGCCCGCCATTTTGGAATATAGCCACCATATTAAATTTAAAATTCAAATAGTTTCGTTAAACTTTCTTACCAAAAACACCTCAACTGTTAACGTACTCCATTTTTAAAATTCAGTCTGCCATTTTGAAAAATGGCTGCCATACAGAATATAAATTGATTTCTTTAAAATTAAACTACATAGGCTACTTTCTAACCTAAAACACGATGAAAAAACCCACATAAACTTATATACCATTTAAAAAATTTAATCCCCCATTTTGAAAATGGCAGCCATACTGAATTTAAATTAATTTTGTTGGTCGGGTCCCTATCTAAAACGTCTTATATGGGCATAAAGCGAAAGAGTGCAAATTGGCACCTTTATCACAAATTGCCAGATAGTTATGCGAACAGACCCATCTATTAACTGTTTTTGGCTTTTATTTTGACATTTTGTTTTCTAGACCAGCACACAATTTCTTTGGCAACGTTTGTATTTGTGACAACATACTACCGTGTGTCTAGATACGCACGTCAGCATACACGTTGTCATTGGCGTCCAATGAGAGACATGACGACAAGACGACAATACTAACAATGGTTACAATACCTTCGTACTTACGCGCCCTTCCACGCCATTCCAGCTATACACCCAGCCTGTAAACCAGAAAAAGTGTGCAGTTTGTATCGCACTGCAGCCATTCGTCCAATTTCATAACAAGCCAGCCCGCTATCTCGGAATGGGTGAACTGAATAATCACGCTATGGAAATTAACATGAGGATGAATGGACTAGAAAAGTATGGAAATAAGATCCCCCCC
>JAHWFP010029007.1:0-12779 GCA_023313725.1 Lithobius niger
TTGGTTGCTTTTTTCGTCAGCAGTGTTAAGAACAACTTCCAAATGTAACAAGGAGCCAGTCAGGACACCATTAATTTGGGCAAAGAAAGCACTGTCAAAACCAAAGTAAGTGATATGGACAATAAGTAACAGCTCCCGATGTTTGAATATTGTCAAAAATTATCATAGTACGGATTTGTGGTAGGCTACCAAGAAAAAAAAAAAAAGATTCTGTGAGATTTACCTCTCCTATGATCTTCTTGGCTCGCACTGTAAATGGCCTCTGCCTGATACTGATCGATTGTTTTCAACATTGTAATTTAATTTTTCTCAGATTCGCAAATAAATGATCAAGTATAAAAGTGAAAATAAATTCTCCATCATATAATGAACAGTGGAACGCAGCACAGGTGAAGTTGACCGATTTGTTGCGTCCATATTTATTGAAAAGCAGTTTGCAGAATCAATCACGGGCCTCCCATCCTACGAATTTGTAAATCCTATGTTCGCATTGTCTACAACCACGTTCCAAATTTCACAACATTGGGTATAGACGATGTAATTTATAACATTTTCATATAATGTTAGCCTACCTTTCGCATCCAAACCAACATATTTGATGGGAACAGTTTCACGATAAAAAAAAACCCAAATAGTCGGTTCTTTGATAGGCCTATATTCTTTGGAATAAAACAGTTGTGGCCGTCTTGGCTGACCCAGTCCTTACAAATATCACATTTTAACTGGCCACAATGATGATCGTTCTGGTCGAATCGATATTCTTTAAAACATAACCTAAATATTTTTTAAACTTCACACTTCGATTTCTTGGTAAGAGTACTAATTGATTGTTGCAACATGCCTGACCTCTGATGAATAACATGTTTTTTCTTGCAAAGGTGTACTCCGAGATTATTGTACGCTTTTTTGCAGGGCTGGTACTAGTATGCTTGTCCTAAGAGTGTATTATGCTGTTTGCAGAAAATGTAATGGTTATCGAATAATATGATATTAGCGTACCTTGTTTTTGGGAATCCTACGAAAATTGGACTAACTGCTCGAAAGTGTATACACATAGTTGCATTTCTTTTAAAATTTCCTGAAATTTCTTAATTTCTGAAATCCCACACATGACTCCTACTGGAACTCCTGCTTTTCGATGTAAATTCAAAACTTGTTTCTTGATTTGTCTTATTTTATTATTCTTCTAGCGAAAGGAATGTCAGGTAGCATTTTCATAAAGAATTGCGCCGTAACAATCGCAAGCGCAAAATACCTGCTTCCTCGAAGACGGAATGGAAATGTGAATTTCGGTAATGGCATGTTCGGAAAGGGACAATTTCAAATTAGCACGGGACAAAAGCCTATCTTACCATATTCTAATGCCGGGAGTTCATACAAGGTAGAGAGAATATAGCAGACTTTTGTTGTTGCTTTGCACATTATAATATGAAGCCAGCGTAGTTTGTGTGTCGATATTTGGATCGATTGTTGCAAGGCAAAAGTGAAAGGCCGAATTTCAGAACAAAAAATCAAACTAACGTTGCAGTGCTATGTCCCCGTGTTGCACGTGGACGTGGTGAACGTGGACAGTGCCATGTCGAAGGTGGTAGACGTGGGCGTGGGCAAAGAGGCGGCAGAGAACAAGCGCAGCCCAGAATTGAACCTCCATTAGATTTGCAAGTTGGTTACAATGCTTGTGACCCTGAAGGGCCAACCAAAGCCCACTTTCCAACATAACAGGAAATCAGATGTGCACCTTCCACAGGTACATTTTTCCAAGCCTTCTATATTTTCAAAATGATTATAACAGTACAACCCAAGCCATTTTATTTCAACGTGATTGTACCTAAAGTTATGTCATACAGACGATTTATTGCTCTTATGAGTTCGTATTGTTCCTCCAGAGGGTGGTGTTGCTGGAGGCAGGCTCCGTAAAGTAAAGCTTTACCTTGAACAACTCAAAACTCAATGCAAATCTCTATTTCAACCATATCAGTGTATTTCAATAGACGAGCGCATGGCACATCTATTGAAATGGCACGAGTGCATCTAAAGGTCATTCAGTGATAAGGCAGTACATAAAAAAACACACCAGCAAAGTATGGCTTCAAGCTGTGGGTCAACTACATAACATACACAAAGCATTTTGACGTTTATGCTGGTGCATAGCTCAGACAGCTTGTCATATGATGTAATTATGAACCTAACGAGTAATCTACGATTTCAACGGCACTGCTTGTACATCGACAACTTTTATACTTCGCCTACACTGCTACGTGACCGATTTGCCTATGGCATTGCAACATGTGGCAGGTCGTTAAAGTAGGCGCAACTTCCCAACTTACCAGACAGATGAGATGTCCACTGGGTAACGCGAGGTGAGTTTTTAGCTCGCCAGTGGGGTGATAACATTGTGCTACACTTCTCCCCCCCCCCCCACCTACTTGTCCCTACCCTCATCCACACGCACACACCTCTTCCACAACACTTGGTTCCCCCCATTCATTTTTTTTTCTTTTTAGAAAAAAATTAGGCAGCAGAAACAACAGAAAACGTAGCCGAAGACGAATTCTGTTTGCATTTGAAGATGACAGTAATGCTGGTCCAAATTCAATTCCCACTGGCAATCATAACAATGAAGATTTGCAAACAATGAAGATGATGTAAACATTGCAACAGTATCCACAGCACCAGAGTCATAGAATTCTACTACATGTTTTAAAAAAACAAAGAAAGGAAAGTGGAATAAAGTAGTCAGAAAGGAACGCAGGTCTCAAGGGAAACCTTATGTCAGCGATAAAGGGATTGAACAACCAGGAAGAACTAGGAAGAAAGTTTGTGGCAAATGCAAATTTAACTGTACTGGAAAATATTTTTAAAGTCTAGTACAAATCCGGAGATTACTCTGTAGGCAACGTGACTTCATTATTAACCCTGTCGAACAAACCACTCCAAAATGCCAGACTGTTAATTTCAGGAAACGAAATTCTTTCAAATATATTTTGGATCATGAAGATATCAGGCCTCGTGTTTGCAAAAAAAACTTTCATGGCCATATTAGCAAAAAAAATGGTGCAAATTGCTTTTTCAAAAAAAATGCAAAATTAGGTTGTCTTCTATCCTCAAAATGCTAGTATTTAATACCGACTACTTTATTATATTTGTTAAAGCACTGTCCCTAACTATGGCCCAGTGCTTACTATTCATCCAAAACTGTATTTTGTCCGTTTATATGATGGTACTGTCAAACGCAATTCTTTTCATGCTCCTGTGTAAGTTTACACAGCGTGTGGCACCCCGGCCGTACGAGATGAGGGGGGGGGGGGATTGAGGCTTAATGGCGCGTCAACAACTTGGTCATTAGCGCCAACCTCAGTCACAGTGCAGTGGTCCGGGTTGCCACTGCACCACACATTACAGAGATGTTATTCAAACCCCTAATCTAAATCTTGTCATACATCTGTACCTCCTGCAAAAATTGAAAAACACCGGACAGGAGGACAGACTTATCGCCCAACTGACGCGCAATGTCATGCGGAAGATGGAACCGACGACGAACACCATCAAGATGGCGACAATCAACAAGTAAGTACCGGACCGTAAGTGGCCGTCGACACCAAGAACATTCAGGAGGGTCAACCCCCCGCAAAAGGAAACAGTGAGTAAGCCGGGTGTGACCAATTCGCAAACGGGCCAACACAACCTCCTCACGGCGACTGCGGCGACACGCCGAGTGCCACTCCTCGACGAGATGACTCTGGGACGTGTAGCCACTAAGAAGCGCCCCTTAAGGACCTTCACTGTAAGGTTAGCGTGGTGGATAGGTGTCTCGCAAGACATGTTCGCACATGTATGCGCCCTCTCCTCTCTTTAGCCATTCTACTCGGCGTATAAATACAACAGTAAAACGGTGAACGAGATCAGATGGTGATCAGAAGCAAGCAGAAGATTTGGGGCCACAAAAGCTCAGTGAGGGAAGAGTAAACTGGGACTTAAATTATAAATACTGCGTGGTCTCACTTATTCTTTCCGTAACCATTCAGGTGAGCGTGTCGCACCCGAGAGCCTTTAGTCCGGGATAGTGAACACTAACGGTGGGGGTTTCCAGTTGAGGTCTAAACACGACCGGGCGTAATGTAAGCCCCGGCCTAGCTAGACCTTGACCTTAGGACTAAGGTTCGGACTAACATTACTGGTGATTTCAATGCTAGTCTAAGTTGGAGACTTACTAGTACAGTACTAGCTAGACCACAACCTTTGGCCTAAAGTAGTACTGGGTAATCTTGGCGATTTCCATGTTGAGGTCTAGCTAGTACAGTCCTCTGATTGGTTAATACCCGTCCTGTGACGTCATATCACCTATAAACAGTAACAACGCGTTTGGCTTCTCCAAGATACGTCGAAATTCATGCATCAAATTGTATTCAAGCAAATTTCGGTGATTTTTCTTATTCGGTTTTCAGGATAGCAGGTTTCGTAAAAACTTAATTGTGACTGAATCATTTTTTAAAAATATTTTCTTTTCAAATTTATCAGATTTCAGTTTAAAATTACAGAAACAAACCCGTAGCTAGCCATTGACGATTGGGGGTTGGGTTAAGGATACATTTTGGACGTCTAGCCTGTGTGCAAGCATGGCAGTATGAGAGAAATATTTTCCAAATGGACTGACAAGAGCTGAAAAATAGTGAAATCTCTTGCTCAGTTTTATCCCAAACGACCTAGAGGGTTTTACTACAAAAAACTTGCACATTTTAAAGCAACAACACGCTCCAGTTTTCAAAAATGAAGAAAGATGGAAAAAACGGCGAAACCTTTCACTCAGCTTTGTCCAAAACAATTTGAGGATTATTGGAGAAAAGCTTTTAAATACAATATGAAATCGATATGCTCCATTTTCATTTTTTTCTCCCTTGATTCAGGGATGTTAGGTAATTTTTGCCCTCATTTAGTGCCTTTGGGTCGCTTTTGTCCTTTAATTCGAGATCTTATGGACTCTTATTGTCAAATTGTATACCTTCGAATATTTTTGGAATTCTTAACAAGTTTGTTGTATAAAAAATGGAAGTGATCCTGCATTAATACAAAAGGATCTTCGAATCGTAGTAGCAATAGGTTAACAGAAAAAGGACTACAGCAAATCAAACAGCCAACTCAATTTTCCAATTCAATTTTTAATTTTGTTGTACCCGATTTTCATTAAGTACGGATTTAGTTCAAGTTCTGTTTTAACTAATACAATGGCAGAATGGGCGCAGCAGACGAACTAGTAAATTAAATTTGTGAGATATCACGACTTCAGACGGCGAAAACTTGGCAGAAATCGTTACTAAGTTTTGTTTTATGTAGTTTTGTTAACGTTTCTGCCATACTTAAGAAAGTTTTAAAATCCTGGCTGTGATGTGTTTTGGAATATTAATATATCAGTAACTTTCCTTCCCTTACCCGAAATACCAGTTAGGAGTTACTCCTTACTGGATCGCCTCTTCTAGGCACTGTCTAACAGAGAAAAGCTACATGAAGTAAAATAGCCAACTTAATTTTTAGTTTTGCCAACTGTGTACGACTTTCGCCAAGTTAATTCTTATCAAGACTTTAAAATTGGCCGAGACCCAATTAAAGCATATTTTATTTTTAGTTTCTACATTATCTATGATATATTAAGCCATGGTGGTGATGGGCTAACAGGCAAACAAAACGGCTCTTCTCCCCGCTAGGCACAGTCTAGCTCCGAGTTTGCAAACTAGTCTGGTAGCAGTTAGACGTCAAAATGATTATTCTGTCTGTTCTATAAGCAAAGATATAGCCGATATATGATTTTTCAGCCATCTTGGCCTCCAACTTGATATTTAAATTTGCGCAAAGTGGCACCCAGCAGAATTTCATTAAGTATGTCTTGAAGAAACATACACCATAAAACATTGGGCGCACCTTACTTCCAGGTTTAGGTTAAAAATGCCATTTGGCAACCAGACTATACTTCTTACCAGTCGGGTGGACGGAGGAGAGCTGCAGGGAAGCGATTATAAACGGTCAAGGGCTGCATTTCATTTACTCGCACGCTAAACGTTACGAAAGCTAATTTAAAAAAAAGCATCTGAAAAACGTTACTTTCAAACTGACCGAAGGATGATAATGATTCATGGAAACCGGACTTGGCAGTGATATTTAATCCGAGTTTGGCAACTCCATAACTCGAATTTGCCAACTGTATTGTACGTCTTCTTGGACGGTTGGGGGGGAGGGGGGACGTCCCCTCCCCTATCATCGGGGTTGCTATGGCCCTCGGTACACATTAGTTATGTTAATCTGTTAAAACATGTCAATGTACGTGGTCACTTCGAAAACCTAAACCAATTCACATTTACGAACTGAAAATGTTGTGTCTATTGGAGGAATAGAAAATTATCATCTCCTGACCTGACGATAGCTTTTAACCAGCGTGACACTGAGTTGAGCAGGGGGGGAATGTGGGGGGAATTGAGGCTTAATGGCGCGTCGACAACTTGGTCATTAGCGCCAACCTCAGTCACAGTGCAGTGGTCCGGGTTGCCACTGCACCACACATTACAGAGATGTTATTCAAACCCCTAATCTAAATCTTGTCATACATCTGTACCTCCTGCAAAAATTGAAAAACACCGGACAGGAGGACAGACTTATCGCCCAACAGACGCGCAATGTCATGCGGAAGATGGAACCGACGACGAACACCATCAAGATGGCGACAATCAACAAGTAAGTGCCGGACCGTAAGTGGCTGGGTCTAAATTTCATCCTTAGTCTCGGGCCTAACATGCTCATTAACCGTAGGATTATCGCTAAACCTGATTGGAAATCACCGATTTTTTCGGCTTGGGACTAACTGCTCCGTATTAAGTTAGGCTGCAGCTTAAGGACTCTACATTCCTTAGTCCTCAACTTAGTTCACATTGGAAATCGCCGGATATTCGCGATACCAAACTTACGCCCAAGATTAACTGTAGACCTCAACTGGAAATCCCCACCGTTAGACCTTTCGCACAAAGTTTTTTTCCACGGCATTGACAGTCGGGAAGGACGGCAAAGACTCGTGTTACAAGTCCCGTGCACAGTAGGGAATTGGAGAGACGAGGCTCTGGGAAGCAAGAATTAAATGACGACGTTTATTTTAAAATAAAAAAACTTAACACTTAGACAACAGCGGAAAGGTTAAACCCTCGTACAGATTGTTTTTGGTGTAAAGATTTTCGGACGGAAGGCACGTTGCGCAACTCAAAACAAGTTTAAAGAGTGGGCCAGGATAAGAAATTGCCCCAGAAGAGGAGAACGCCAAGAAGACGCCGCCGAGACTAACCGCATTACAGTGAGGTTTTTTGACGAGAGGCCAGTAGGGGGACTCACCACACGGGATATACAGTATTCCGACGTCTGTAGAGGGATAGTCTCGCACAGGATTCACAGGACTAGACGAACACTGCCACAACATGGAGGAAGAAATTGATGTGACACGCTGTTTGTTGACACCGGAGGCTGGTGAGAGTATCTTTGGTTGTCGTTTACTGTGTATGGAGATCCCTGAGGATTTGATTGACTTTGAAGAGGCCACTCAACCGGAAGTTATGCTGCTTCCATCGCCTGTTGTCTGCTTGGATGAGAAAGGCTACGGTGTCGACAATAGGGTTGAAGATTTGGTGCGCCAGAACGAAAAAGTTTTGCTGCTGGTGGCAGAGGAAGAAAATATACGGGAGAAACTGGAAGCAGCAGATAGAGGGGCTGATGTGAGGCTTACGGGATGTAGCGATTGGAAACAAGGGGAAGAGGGAGTAGATTTTGCACTCCACTCGTGGACGAGTTCCTCTCAGCTGCCGAACGAGGTAGGCAAAGGTTCAATTGAAGAAACGATCGACAAGGGAGCAAAAGGGCAGGAGGGACCACAACTCGTCATAACTTTCACTACTGCTCAGGTTGCGACGTCGGTATGTCTGCAATGGCTCGCTACATTTTCGGGAAAAACTGGTGGGATCGGAGGTTGGCTAAATGGAATATTACGGTGCATGGAAAGGAAGGAAGCACAACCGAGTGGTTCGAAAATGTCTGAACACCTGACAGACGGCAACCCGACATTTTCCGAACACCGTCTGCCCAACTTGACGCATCTGTGTTTGACACTCGAGCAGCTGACACAAGTTGTCTGACATACTCAGAGATGCAAGCAGCATTTCCGTTAAGAAACGTCCACCAGCTTCACTCTTGCGTTGGTGAGAGTGGCACTTCAAACTACGTGGAGCCAGAAACGCCATTGAGTAAGCAGCGGATATATGGGAAGGAGGGCGTTTTGGCGTACGGTTTCATGGTTTTCCGCCAGGATGACAGGAAGCTAGCGGAGGAGAACGTCAATTGCTGTGAAGCAAGTACTGACACAGAGGCTATGTTGTTAAACACAGGAGCACAACAATACAATAGCAATACAAGGAGGTACAAGAGGAAGAGGCGTCAACGTGCAGTGGCACGCGAGAACTGCTGAGAAGTAAAGTTACGACGACTACACCTCGTTCTAGGGGCGGATCTGCACCAGACTGTGTGTTCAAAGGGACAGGTAGCTGTTCATTTGGGGGGCGATGCCGGCCTTCTTTATGGAAGTGCCATGGAGGAATATTTTGTTTCAAGAGGAACTTAACATCGACAGACAGTCCAGCATTCGTTCTGATGCGTCAATAGTTTTGCTGTGCCACAAATGTTATGAACAAAACTCAACGGTAGATTGCAGGGGCTTGCAATAGGCACACCGGTGATCCGTCACTGGGGGAGATCTGATTTATAGCTACGCTTCGTGTAGGCAAGCTATTTTTCTGTCATGGCGACTTGTTGAAAGGTACATTTTTTACATGGAAGGAAGAACGGGATGGGAGCTGGGCACTTGGGTGTACGGTGCCATAAAACGGCGGGCTTCCTTGCATCAAAACAAAAGTGATTAATATGGACGGGTTGGACGAAAAAGGGGGAAAAAAACAACCAACCTTTTTTTTGGAGCCCTACGTTATTTGTGCAAGACTGGCCAGGAGCACAGAGGTTGCAGGATGACTGAGAAGCGTACAGTGGTTTACACTTCCCATCAGGTAGCAGGGTGTGTGGTACTGAATAGAACAATGGGAAAGGTCAAGTGCTGTGCAAGCAACGCTGACAAGCACGGACTGTATTTAATACGAGTTCTGCAAGGAAACACACTGTATATAAACCGTGCAGGTGGATAATTTTTTTGGATCGGTTGTATATAATTGGTTTTATATAATTGATGTTGTAGGAGAGGTGACTTAACCGAGTAGTACACAGGAAGATGCCAAACACGATCGAGTGCTAAGATTTGTGTACTACTAACACAGCAGCGGCGTGCTGTGGAGGATGGTGCAGAAGGAGGGAAAGTGAGACTCTTTTATGGAAACTATCGACGCTACAGCGGGGTTGTAGGTGCCATAAACAGCGTAAAAAAGAGGGAGACCTCGTTACAGTGCAGGGACTATCTCCAAGCCGTGAGTTGGACAGCGTGAGAAGGGGGTAAGTAAAGGGACCCTAGGCGTGATGATGTAATGGGTCACGAGGGTCAGGCTGGCCAATGGGTAGTTAAAAGAGGCTCTGGGCTACTAGCATGGGGGAGTACTTAAAGAAGATTTTTTTTTTTGTTAAACTAAAAACGATTCTGTCACCGAGCTTAGCACACGTTGGTTGGTTTTCCTAAAGGTTAAGAATGTCATGACGAGGTGACGGGAAGTCAGCAGGCCTCGCAACCCACAACGAGGCAGAGAGAACGGTACGCGACGTCCAGGGAGACCAGCGTTCGCCGGGACGGAAGAAGAGAAACGGGCTGCCCAAAACGCTCCCCGGCGGGAAAAGTATCGGCAGAAGTCGGAGGGTGCGAAGAAGGAAAGATTTAGGACACTGCAAATTCTTGAAATTTTCAACCTAAAACCAGTAGAACCTCGTGAGAAAACAAAAAAAACAGTTTTATATGAGCATGATTGGGTGTCTCAAGAAATTGTGCTATGTTTCAAAGTTTCAGCCGTTTGGAAAAAATAACGTTTCTCATCACAACGTTTTGGATAGCAACAAGATGCCTGGAGAGTTGTCTATGTACCCTATCTTGGATGTGTTGCTCTCTGTGGCCACTCAATTTGTGGGAGATGGTGATGTGCTGATTCGCGAGTTGATGATTGAAGAATTAGTCGGTGACTGTGTATTTGATACTTTTGAGCCCCACGGTTTGACCGTCAAGGCTGCTGATTTTGTGGCACAACTGCATTCAAGAGTGGTAGCCGAATTTGATAATGTATTTTGGTTACATGTTAAAAAGACTGTCGGATTCTATTTTAAAAACAATGGTGACGCTCTTCAGCCAGAGGTCTTCCTCCCCTCTACATGCATCTATTATAGCGAGGTCTATGACTTCGCTGACGATAACCCTCATGGAATCGAGGAACCTGGGGCCGCGCGCCCGGCCGGGAGCATGTCGGAGAAGAGGAGTGCCTTTTTGTAAAGGGGCTAATAATAAAGGAGACAGGCGGCGTCTGTCAAAAAAGAGGGATTACGTGTAGAAGCAGAATTTGCCCTGTTTGATCAGGAACAATCTGAGTCTGACTCATATTACGACGCGATGCTCAATTATTATGGAGTGGGGGATTCTGGGAGTGATGCAGACAGCGACGATATCATCGCCATAGTCTCGCAGGTAGTGCAGGATGGCCACGAACAACTGCAGCAATAATTAAATGTGAGTATTAAAAGACGAGTGATAAATTCGATTTGAAACGGTGACTTGTTCTGTTGTTTGTGTTATTTTGTTTTTTTTCTTTTAATTTCCAGCTTACATAGTTGGAGGAAAAGCTTTTTTGTGTACGGTTTTTATCAAAATTAACATAAACGATTTTAATAGATCTTGAGGCCTTAGTGATATCATTATGATTGAGAAAACTAGTTTTTTAATCTTTTAATATAGTCCAAATTTTCATCATAAATTATTTATTCTTTTAAATGAAAACGATTTCCAGCCAAATTGAGGGGGTGTTACTTGGGAGAAAAAACAAGAGGGAAAGAGTATGGAAGATAATGTCAGCATAGTTATTTAAAAATCTGTACTGAGCGTTATTATTTGTCCCTTTCTATCTGTAATTTCACCAGTCCGAAGTGTGTGTGAGAGTATCTATTTATGTAACCGATGTTATCGTCATGAACAGAAGAGAAAGAAGACTCAATAGTAGGGTAATAGTTTTACCGAATTTGTGTCCTTTACGCAGTAGAATAGCTAAAGGCATTGATTCTGTGAAAAGCGCTTAATTCCTCAAAATCATCCTGAAAACCCGACTAAAGACAGAAGAAAATAAGCAAGAAGAATATTGTTATTTATTTATTGTTGAATGATGCATTTATTTATTTTTTGACTTCTTCAGGTTCAGATGAACGCACCTTCGGAAATATGTGGATACAGTCGACCCAAATACTGAAAAAGCAAATTCTTGAGATTTTCAACCTGAAACCAGTAGAACCTCATGAGAAATCGAAAAAACAATTTTATATGAGCGTGATTGGGTGTCTCTAGAAATTGTGCTATGTTTCAAAGTTTCAGCCGTTTAGAAAAAATAACGTTTCTCGTTACAACAACGTTTTGGATAGCAACAAGATGGCAGGAGAGTTGTCTATGTACCCTATCTTGGATGTGTTGCTCTCTGTGGACGCTCAATTTGTGGGAGATGGTGATGTGCTGATTCGCGAGTTGATGATTGAAGAAATAGTCGGTGACTGTTTATTTGGTACTTTTGAGCCCCACAGTTTGACCGTCAAGGCTGCTGATTTTGTGGCACAACTGCATTCAGGAGTGGTAGCCGAATTTGATAATGTATTTTGGTTACATGTTAAAAAGACTGTCGGATTCTATTTTAAAGACAATGGTGACGCTCTTCAGTCAGAGGACTTCCTCCCCTCTACATGTATCTATTATAGCAAGGTCTATGACTTCGCTGACGATAAAACTCATGGAATCGAGGAACCCCCCCCCCCCCCCCCCTCCATGAGCATGTCGGAGAAGAGGAGTGCCTTTTCGTAAAGGGGCTAATAATAAGGAGACAGGCGGCGTCTGATTACGTGTAGAAGCAGAATTTGCCATGTTTGATCAGGAACAATCGGAGTCTGACTCGTATTACGACGCGATGCTCAATTATTACGGAGTGGAGGATTCTGGGAGTGATGCAGACAGCGACGATATCATCGCCATAGTCGCACAGGTAGTGCAGGATGGCCACGAACAACTGCAGCAATAATTAAATGAGAGTATTAAAAGACACGAGTGGTAAATTCGATTTGAAATGGTGACTTGTTCTGTTGTTTGTGCTATTTTGTTTTTTTTTATTTTAATTTCCAGATTACATAGTTGGATGAAGAGCTTTATTGTGTAGGGTTTTTATCAAAATTAACATAAACGATTTTAATAGATCTCGAAGCCTTAGTGATATCATTATGATTGAGAATTAAATTTAAAGTAAAATTAACATAAACATTTCACCAGTCCGAAGAGGGTGTGAGAGTATATATTTATGTAACTGATTTTATCATCATGAAGAGAAAGAAGACTCAATAGAAGGGTACTGGTTTTACCGAATTTGTGTCCTTTACGAAGTAGAACAGCTAAAGGCATTGATTCTGTGAAAAGCGCTTAATTCCTCAAAATCATCCTGAAAACCCGACTAAAGACAGAAGAAAATAAGCAAGAAGAATATTGTTATTTGCCAGGGGAATTTTGACTCCCCTGCCCCTTGTGAGGCTTGTTCGTC
>JAHWFP010029009.1:0-18045 GCA_023313725.1 Lithobius niger
CCTTGACAAATACTGGAGCAATGGTCGGACATAGACTTTGTATGCCCAAAGCCCAGTGTAAAGGTTCCCAGAGTTAAAGCATTGGCGGACCATAGCAGATCTGCGTTGGCCGTTGCTGCTATAGTTTTGCAGTGTGAGGAAAATTTGAGATCCTGCTGAAACCAAACCCTGAAGCTGGTGAAGGTTTCCTTGAGTATTGAATTACCGAGAAAATAATTTAACCCGCTGGTGGATTTACCGATAGCGCAGTGACATTTGTCACAAGAGAGTGGTAGCTGCCATTTCAGTGACCAATTGTAAATTGAGTTGATACTACGCTGCAAATTCAAGGTGTCATCGATGAAATGACCGGGGAGTGGAGTTTAATTTCATCAGCAAACTTCTCTTGAGAAACATTACTTTCATAGATGGTCAGATCATTTAGATAAAGAATGAAGAGCAGGGGACCAAGGACAGAGCCTTGAGGGACCCCACTAATTAAGGCCGTAGGCAAGGAGAACTCCCTCAACAATAACACGTTGGGAGTGCCCCGTGATAAAGGCAGAAATCCACGATAATAAATCATCCTGGAAGCCAAGCTGATGCAGTTTAAACAGTAGTTTGGAATGGACAACGAACTCAAAAGCCTTTTTAAAATCGAATAGGATAATGTCAGTTTTAATGCCCAGGTCAAGTGCCTCGGTCCAATTATTAAGAGTTGATGAACTGATGATCTATCAGGTAAAAATCCAAATTGATCTGGGTGGATCAGGTTGAAATTATTAATGTGGCTCATCATTGCTTCCATGATCAATGATTCCATTAATTTACATGGAACAACGGTTAAGGATATCGGTCGGTAGTTCTGCGGATAAGCGGCATTGCCATTTTTGAAGATAGGAACTACCGAAGCAGTGGACCAAATAGATGGCAAGATTCCCGATGAGTAGGAAAGTGTAAAGATTATATGAAGGGCAGGTGCAATTTGATCACCAATTTGTCTGTAGAGGAAAGAAGAGAAGCTGTCGGGGCCCACAGAATGGGTCGGCCTAAGGCGGCCAATAGCAGTACGAATGTCAGAGACCCAGAAAACAACATCAGAGGGGTTGGAAGGGACCTAAGAAAACTACAGATAGGAGGAGTAGAACCATCATCAGTGACGCCATGTCTGGAGAATTGGGAATTAAATGTAGGTGCCTTTTCAGACGGAGAAATAATAAGGTTTCCATTTACCTGAAGGGGAGGAAGCGTACGAGAGGATTTAGATTTAAATCGATAGAAACGAAAAAGGCATTTGCTTCACTTAAAACTTTTTTTCCAGCCTGGTGTAAAGTTTCTTAACACAATTGGAGTAAGATTTCTGTAGGGTTAAGTATGCAGAATGATTTGCAGTCGACCGCTCATCACGAAGCCGATGCCAGGCAGCAAGCTTTTTTCTCCGAATAGAAGACAGTTTCTTAGAATGAACCACATTCCTGGATTTGCGGCGACTAGAAATTTTTGTGCACCGAGCAGCGCAGTTGCGGAGGACAGCCAGAAAATGATTCCATTCAGAATTTACGTCGACAAAAACGTTTAATAAAAAAAATAATAATAATAATAAAATGTTTGGTGCAGTAGCACACCGGTCAGGAAAGGACCCCGGGGAGTCACTGACATCCAGCCAAAAAAGGACAGCATTTAAGATGCGGGAAAGGAAAGTATCCGATTCACCAATCGCCTGGCAACCTGTAATAAAAACATTGTAAAAGAGATCAAGAGGATAAAAAATGAAAATGAGTAAAAGTAAAGTTATGTACAATAAAATGTATCGGTAGACAACCTCAGAAGTAGAAGCACAAAGTAGAATTTGAATCAATTAATCTGCATTATAGTGCTCAGACCTTTTTAAAAATGATGATAGGTCGACCAGTGACAACAACCATTTACAAATTTTTACATTGGGTGCAGATACTGTTGCACCTGGCAAGGAGTTCCAAACTCGGTCAACTCTAATGGCAAAGAATGATGTCTACAATTGAGTCGTGCATGCGGGATGATTAATTTGAAACTATGGCTCCTCGTCCAGGTTACAGGACTTAATTCGAAGAAAGGCAGATCAATCAGTAAGAGCCCATGGATTATCTTAAATGCTAGAGTAAGATTGTCCTTCAGCCGTCAAAGTTCCAGCAAGTCGAGTCCAAGTTTCTTGAGACGGTCGCAGTATGGCAAGTCTCTCATGCCTTGCAATGATTTAGTAAAACGCCGCTGGACACTTTCTAAATGGTCAATGTCTTTTAAAAGATTTGGAGACCATACCGGACTAGCATATTCCATCAATGGGCGGACGAAAACCTTATAGGTCCATAATTTAGTGTTAACATTACCTGACTTAAAGCAACGCTGCATAATTGCAGATCTGCGGTTTGCTGCCAACACCACATGGTTACAGTGGGTTGAGAATTTCAAGTCAGCCGCAAACCAAACACCGAGGTCTTTAACGACATGTGAGCTGGGTAAAACTTCATCATTTATGGTGTAAGTGGACGTGTGTTTCTGGCTCCCAACATGAAAGCCCATGCATTCAGCGTACGATATGGGTAATTTCCAGTCTTGTGGCCAACCCGAGACATATTCAATCTCGGTCTGCAATGACTTACTGTCAAGAATACTAATAATCGCTGGGTGCAGCTTTAAATCATCCGCAAATTTAGTCTGGTCTGCATTTGCCGGATTGCAGGATAAATCGTTTAAAAATAAAATAAAACGCAGAGGACCAAGCACGGAACATTGCGGCACCCCATAATTACGTGTGACTCGGCCGATTTAGACTTGCCGATTACAACTTGTTGGGTTCTGCCATTGACGAACGCGCAAATCCAATTTAAGAGAGGTCCACAGAAGCCATACGTTTGTAATTTAAAAAGAAGCTTGCTATGTACCACTGATTCAAATGCCTTTTTAAAATCGAAACGTATGATGTCCGAAGATACTCCATGATCAAGGGCCTCAGACCATTTATCCAACACAAGAAGAAGCTGATGTACCGAGGAACGACCCGGTTGGAAACCAAATTGATCGCTGCTAATAAGATTTAGTCTGTCTACATATTGTAGCATGGTGTTGCGTACATTTAGTTCTGGTACCCAGTCTATGAGAACCTAGCAGGTTCCGTAATTTCGCATAATCAGTACTTACGGATTGACGGCACAGGGGAAGCGAAAGCTTGTGATGTAGATTGAAATTGACCATATTATGGTCGCTTGTTCCCAGTTGCTCGATAACATTGACGTCGAAGATGGCAAGATCATCATCGGTTAGAATGATGTCAAGAATATTTTGACCACGTGTTGGCTTGGTTACAAGCTGATTGATCCCGCAGTCAGCAATTTGATCAAGAAATGTGTCTTGGGTAGTGTCAGTAGAGGAGAAGGTGGACCAATCAGCAGTTGAAAGGTTAAAATCCCCGAGCACAATATTTGAGGAGCCAGGAATCAAAGATTTAATGTAGGTGCCGGTTGTCTCTTCAAGGGATTTGACCAAAAGCAAATACGTTCACGTTGCATCCGACTGTGACGACTGGAGTTGTTTGTTTAGGAAACCACTTATTTAAACAAAACGCATTAAAAATTGTTGTTCACGGTATTGCTGATGTAAAAGTGACTTACTGTTTTTATTCTGTCTATTAGTATTTTTTTTTTAATTTTGACGTAGGGCCACGGAAAATATATTTTTGTATTCTCAAACGCATATGGGTCTAAATAGACTGTATTAACTCAAGGTTAAATTTGTATATCTATGTACTTAAACCATTAAATGAAAGACATGATGTATATGTGCTTTTAAGATTCGTTTTATGTGTCAAGTATATATTTAGCTATAGAACGATAATTTCTGTTCAATTTCCCTGAACATGATTGATTTCGTGCATTTCTGTCAGGAACCCCTTGAATTTACGAGCTTAAAACCATAAAGTTCGCTAAAAATTGCCCTCTCGCGCAGCCAGGAAAATTGTCGGATAGGGCCGAACAAAGCCAGCTGGGACGGGTTTGAGCGGTGAGGGGGTCTGGGTGAGCGCTGTTAGCTACCGAAATGGGATTCTGGGGCAGTCCCAGAAACTAAATTCTTTTACAGTATTTAACTCCCCTGTCTGGCGTCTGGCAGATAATTTTTTCACATATCCTCGAGGACTTTGTTTAGTATTACGACATGTTTGTAACAACGCATGATTATTTTATTGATCACGCTCCAGCATTTACTAAGCTTAACATAAGGCAAAAAAAATAATAATAATAAACAATCAATTAAAGAAAAGTTAGTTATCCATTTTGGTTCGCTTTCGCCCCCCCCCCCCCCTCTTCCTGTGCCACTGAAATTACACAATTTTGACGTTCTAATACGCTATTCAAACAGTTTGTTTGAGAGCCTTCGAATGCTGATAGTCTCAGGCCAACCGCTTATGTTGTTCTTAAGTTATTTAACAAAAACCTTCACAATCAGTCCAAAATTAGTAGGCTAGAGCACGAAGCTTGAGCTAGAAACCCAGTAACAATTAAGGCTCTCCTGTAGCGATCACTTACGTTTTGATTGTATGTTGTCGGTTAAAAACAGACATTAAGACACTTCTGAAAAAAAAAAAAGAAAAAAAAAGCACCGCATGGGTGACCTTGTCACTTTTGGAAGAGGTTAAATACCCGAGAATCAATTTTTTGGCCTTTTCATAAATTTGGAGAGGATTCGAATGAATCTTCAGGGACAAGCCAGTGCGGGTCAAATCGGAAACGCATTCTTTTTATTCGTCAATTATCGGGTCCGGGTTTACCTATTAAAAGTTGCCGACCCACGTTTTACCCATTGACTAAACATATTAGTACCTCATCAAATGTCGTAAAGGAGGAAATCTGTAGGCATCCGTAACGGACACAATGTCTCACCGTAACAATAGCGAGATATGCATAACAATAAACGTAAACAATAATACATTAACTTATGATATACCGCATATGCTATCATGCTTACAATTTTAAAATCTTCATTATTAACAATATTTATCCTCATTTTCATCACAACAAAACAGACAGATGTAATTATAAACCGATGCACTACTTCCATACATACAGGCTAGATAGCTAAAGGGGTCTGGTTCATAATCCCCACGACTCAAAATCCCCACACCAAAATCCCCACAGGTACAAAATCCCCACAACTCAAAATCCCCACAGGTACAGAATCCCCACAGGTACAGAATTCCCACAACTCAAAATCCCCACAGGTACAGAATCCCCACAACTCAAAATCCCCACAACTCAAAATCCCTACTGGTACGAAATCCCCACACTCAAAATTCGCACAACTCACAATCCCCACAGGTACACAATCCCCTGGAAAGGAAAAAAATTGAATACCGAATGAAGATTTGTGTGTTTGGTGGCAGAAGTGGAATGAACAGTACCCCTCGTTAGTATTTTGCTACTCTCCTCGTAGCTTGGTGTAGGAGGATTAACTCCGTGATTGGGCGTCAACATGTCGGCGTTTACATCATCATACGCGCAGAACAGCTAAAGAGTCAAGGGTAGAATGGAAAACATTATAAGGGGTCGTCCTTCCACACCTATTAAGAAGATCTGAAAATCGTCCCCCACTTGGCTTTTTGCGTGGCAAGCGCACAATATCTCTCTGTAGATTTTTTAACTTTACACTTTCAGTTTAAAAAATCTATGTAAAAAATCTGTAAAATAATGTAAAAAGTTTAAAAGTCGTAAACTTTTTACATTTTTGTACATATATTTTTCATTGTTTTGTTATGAGACAAATGGCCATCCACCCTTTTACTTTTTCCCCTCTACTGGCGATACCATCGGGGACCTTTGTGTCCCTGGCAGGTCTAACCGTGGTGGGAAGGCAGTGGAAATCCTATCCCATATTTCCTAATTCAATCCTTTCTTTCCACTCGCCATGCAATTTTTTATATTTTTTTTATACCTATATGCAGGCTTTTTAAAATTATTATCTCCTAAATTTGGGAGGGAGGGGGGGGGGACTTAGGAAGGATGCTGTTCGTTTCTCTTCCCCCACCAAATACACAAACCTTCATTTCGATTTTCGATTTTTTTCCTTTCCCTCTTCAGGTGATTGTGTAACTGTAGGGATTTTAAGTTGTGGGGATTTTGTACGCGTGGGAATTTCGAGTTGTGGGGATTCTGTACCGGTGGGGATTTTCAGTTGTGGGGGATTCTGTACCTGTGGGATTTTGAGTTGTGGGGATTTTGAGTTGTGGGGATTCTGTACCTGTGGGGATTCTGTACCTGTGGAGATTTTGGTGTGGGGATTTTGAGTCGTGGGGATTTTGACTGTGGGGATTATGAACGGCTCTCAGCTAAAGTAAGATCATCAAAATCACTGCACATCCAATAGTTAAAATACACCACACAGCCTTTTCACAGCAGAAACTTACTCTTTGGAGCATTCTCAACTAAACCCAAACGCCATCAAAACTAACCACAAAAAAGACTGTGTAGTCATGAGGTTTATTTTGGTGGTCTTTGGGTTTCACTGTTAATGCTCAAAAGAGTACATTTCGACTGTGAAAAAGGCTTCGAGTTACAGTGAGTTACAGTTAACAGCATGTCAGCTTATAATTACAGCTGTGTAGTTTATTGTGATGAAAATGAGAATAAATGTTTGTAATAAATATTTAAAAATAATTTTATCGAGCGACAAACAAATGACGGAGAGTGCGAGAAACTGCCTGGAAAGCTACATATTCATTCCTCTATGGACATTTTTTTTTAGTGTACTTAAGACTAGAAATGAAGTTATGAATTTCTTTTCGCAGAAATTTCGTAGAATTAAAAATAAGGAATTCGGCTTAATTATAAAAAAAATGTGACAATAGGAAATAATTTTCTGGATTCAAAACCTAATTCCCATTCTGAAAACATTAAATCGAATTTTGGAAATTTTTGGAAAAAAAAACACGATCTTAAGTCGGTGAAGCAGTCACTATAATTGTTTTACGTTCAGTGTACCGAATGACCGTTTTTTTTTTCAGTTTTTTTTTCTTTACAATCTTTATAAAAAGTACCAAAATTTCGAAGTCAGAATTGGACTTTAAATTTAAAAAAAATGGTCCCAACTTTCTTTATTTACTTCTGTGATATGAACTAAATACCAAAAAATTAAATTAAATTAAAATAAAACCAAAAAAACTGGCTAAGTTGGGGATGGTTTGGCTTCTCAATGAAGTGATATGAAATTCAAATATTGGGAAAATGGTCACTCAACCTATTGTTGACATGGCACATTATTATATATCTGCTGACTAGCCGAGTCTAAAACATAATTAATAAACAAAAACGTATCGTTAAAAGTTAAAAGTAAGGGTCTAAAAGTCAAAACCTGTAAGGAATACGGACATGCTTTGACTGTAAGGGTCAAGGTGTCAAATTTTACCAGTAAGACGCTGCTAAGCATTAGACCCTTACTACCCGGTTTTTGACGATCAGCTGTCTGAAATCGTCCTATAAAGACCCATGAGATGATCCAATGACAGTGGGGGTATGGGTTTCCTACTTTGCTGTAGGTTGACGTTTTTTTCGGTTTGGTAACATGGCAGCGATTCCAAGCAAGACAACCTGCTACACGCGTAAGCGTGTACACCCATTCTGTCTGAGTTACTAAGTCATTAATAAATAGACATAAGTCGCTGGAAATAATATTAAGGAAAATTGGAAATAAGCCAACAGCGAAAATCGTACACTAGAAATAACGTAGTTCAGTAAGACACCTTTATGCACTTACGTTTCATTGGAGTGCAACGGAGAGATTATCTATGCAAGTGATCTGGGGGCGAACTGGGTGGCCGGTTCGAATCCGGGTCATGCCACTCCGATTTAACGTAAGTGCATAAAGGTGGCATACTGAACTACGTTATTTCTAGTGTATGATTTTCGCTGTTGGCTAATTTCCAATTTTCCGTACTAAGTCATTAACATGATCACCGGGTAGTAAGGGTCTAATGCTTAGCAGCGTCTTACTGGCCAAATTTGACACCTTGCCCCTTACAGTCAAAGCTTGTCCGTGTTCCTTACAGGTTTTGACTTTTAGACCCTTACTTTTAACTTTTAACGATACATTTTTGTTTATTAATCCGTGTTACTTTGAGAATTGTAATAAATAGGTGTGGTGGTGGATGAGGGGTTGGGTATGTGTGACACCTTTATAAGTAATTTGTTGTTTGTTTTGTTGCGCCGCCTTTAAGCTCGGTAAATTGCTATGGCCTTATAACCTGGCAAAAAGGGTCAAAGGGTTTTTAGCGAGCGTTAACCGCTCTGGTCATCTGCCCGACGAAACCCTAAGGCCCTATGTCCTAACCTGGCTACTAACCTGGCTATCGCTAATGTTAACAATAGAAAATCTTCAGTCCTTTAATTAACACTGGCGATAGCCAGTGTTAGTAAGGGTCAGCCTAGGGTCTCTGTGTTAAACTCTTAACTTTGAGAGCTTATAACGCCGTCAAAAGTCAACATTTTAAAACCAAATTTGGAATCCAGCCTCGACTAGTCAAGGCCTCTCTACAGTCCAAAAATTGTGAAATTCGGTCCAGCCAAACCCGAGATACAGAGAGGGGCCAAATACACAACTTCTTGTTCTGCTTCTTCTTGATGATGTTGTTGTTGTTTTGGGGATACTTTCGTCTGTCCTCTCTACAGGTCAAACCATTTGTCCTATGAATCTGGTTCTTAGCTCATTTTACAGGTATTGCTCTGTAGATGTGCCCTTTCCATAAGGCATTTTCTAATTGGTCACGTGGTTCACGGGTTATGGAGCTCTAAACGACCAGATTGATTGTTTTACATTGTTTTAAACATTGTTATTATGCATCAATGCCAATTTGCAAACGCCAGCTGCAAGACTGAAGATTAAAGGATTTGTTTCAGTTATTAACAGTGTTAGTAAGAGTCAGCCTAGGGTTTCTGTATTAAACTTTCAATTTGGACCGTCAACTGCACTGTTTTACAGTTTAGCTGCAATTCTAAAAGTAACACGAATTAATAAACAAAAACGGAACGTTAAATGTTTAGAGTAAGGGTCTAAAAGTCAAAACCTAGAAGGAACACGGACAAGCTTTGGCAGTAAGGGTCTAGGTATAAAATTTTGTAAGAGGCTGGTAAGCATTAGACCCTTACTACCCGGTGGTCAGAAATAAATACATTTTGACGAAAAACTGGAAATCTTCCTACAAAGACCCATGTGATGATCCAGTGGTTGGTATACGTTTGCTGCTTTGTTTTATGTTGAAAACTATTTGTCCATTTAGTAACATGGTAGGATATTCTCAGCAGAGAGCATTACTGTTATCCTCCACCGTAAATCTACGAAATATAATAAAAAATTCTAAAGCATCAAAAGACAAAATGCCAAACTTCACAAGAAAATTGTGTTCCTAAAGTTCTATAACAATATTCTAAGAACAAAGAAACCTGATACAACCGTTCATACACATTCTGTCCGAATAGAGTAGACCTAAGCTAACCACCGGGTAGTAAGGGTCTAATGCTTACCAGCCTCTTACAAAATTTTATACCTAGACCCTTACTGTCAAAGCTTGTCCGTGTTCCTTCTAGGTTTTGACTTTTAGACCCTTACTCTAAACATTTAACGTTCCGTTTTTGTTTATTAATCCTTTAATGTTCAGTCTATCTCTTGCAGCTGGCGTTTGCTAAATGGCATTGTTGCATAATAACAATGTTTAAAACAATGTAAAACAATCAATCTGGTCGTTTAGAGTTCCGTAACCCCTGAACCACTTGACCAATTAGAAAAGGCCTTATGGAAAGGGCACATCTACGGAGCAATACCTGTAAAATGAGCTAAGAACCAGCTTTACAGGACAAATAGTTTGACCTGTAGAGAGGACAGACGAAAGGTACATCCCCAGAACAAGACTAAGAACAAGACCAAGACAAAGACCAAGAACAAGAAGTTGTCTATTTGGCCCCTCTCTGTATCTCGGGTTTGGCTGGACTGAATTTAACAATTTTTGGACTGTAGACAGGCCTTGACTATCTTACAGTCCAAAAATTGTCAAGGCTAGATTCCAAATTTGGTTTAAAATTTTTTAATTTTGACGGAGTTATAAGCTCTCAAAGTCGAAAGTTTAACACAGAGATCCTAGGTCGACCCTTACTACAAACAAAAACGTCAAGTGTGCCGTAAGAAAAGGGGTTATATGATTGAAGTTTCATTTTACTTATTAAAATATACACGGATAAAAATTGGTGATTTTTAATTGAAAAGGACCAACAGCACTTAAACAGATGCAATTTTCTGAATTGATTATTTCAATTAAAAATCACCAATTTTTATCCGTGTACATTTTAACAAGTAAAATGAAACTTCAATCGTATAAGCCCTTTTTTTACGGCACTCTTGACGTTTTTGTTTGTAATCCGTGTACTTTTTTTACGGCTGTGGTGTCGCGCTATAAAGGTTTATGCATGCAGTCGATTGTTGCATGCATGAAGAATGGATCTGGTATTTGCTGAGTGGCATTGTTCCCTAAATACAATGGTTAAAACAATGTAAAACAATCAAAATGATCGTTTAGGGTCCCGTAACTCCGGAATGGATCGATCAATTGAAAAAGTGGTCCCTGTAAGGTTGAAGCCCAGGGAAATTTCTGGCTCAGATCATGTTTCAGATTTTAGGTAGTTGCAGAGTTTTTCTGAAACTGTGTCAGCCAAGAAGAGCAAGAACAAGAACCAGAACAACACAAGAAGAAGTGAACAGTTTTCAAATTTTCGTGTGGCTTCCTACGTTTACTCTTGCACGGAATTGCATAAAAGTTGGTGTAAAGTTTGGAAAAGTTGCTATCTACTTTCTGGCCAAGTTTGGTCGACATAATAGAAACGGAGAAATTAATAGTTTTAGTTTTGCTGGAGAGAGGACTTCAATCATATATATACACGGCTCGCCGTGTATGATTAAAATAAAATAAAAAATGATATCATATCAAAAACCAAAACTGGGAAAAGGGACCGCCAAGTTCCAAATGCTTCGGCCCTTCAAAGGAGTGATATCAATACACTAAAACCATTGCCAAGTTAATCGCAGCGAATAATACTTTGGACGTTAAATGAAAAACTTTAACATTGCTACCGACAGTATAGCAATGTTATAGTTTTCATTTAACCTTCGAACTATTAATCGAGTTAATCGATTGTTTTGGTATTGATATTACTCATTTGAAGGGCCGAACCATTCGGAACTTGGTGGTCCCTATTATGTATGGTCTTATATATGGTTTGTGATATGATTTCTTTAACAAAACTTTGAACTTTAGAAAAAGTACATTCTTTGGTGCACGTCTTGGTTTATAGGAGCTCCCCGTATTGTTTCCGAAATATTTATTAATTTTATAAAAGTCGGCAATTAAAAGGCTATTAATTCTTAAGAAATACCCAACGAAAAGTTTTCCTGTTTACTTAAATATTTAGTTACATCTTCCTATTACGCGGAATTAGAGAGAAAAATTGTCAAATGGAACGAATGCGTTTACACCCGTATAGCTACACCCAAGCAGGTAAGTTTCACTTTATTATTAAACTTCAATGTTTGTTCCAACTGTAAAGGCATTGACAAAAATCAAAATAGCTTTGCCTCTGTGGTACCTGTAATAGTTTTTAACAAATAAAATTTTGCAGAATTCAAAATCAGCTGTATTATGTACATTATTATACTGGCAACTACGATTAAGTAAAATGAACTGGTCTAATAATTTAAACTTAAATCGCGGGTCATCTGCGGGTTGTAAAAATGCAATGTTGAGATCTGTTTGCCTGTGCGTATTGTAGTTGTCAAGAAATGTTTAGTTAATTTTTTTAACGTTTTATTGTTTTGTTTTTGGTTTGGTTTTAATTTTCCAAAGAAACAAAACGACTTCAAATATATTTAAAAAAGAAGTCAAACAAGAAAGGTTGGGAAACAGCTCAACCCTAGCTATCACATTTATTTTTTGTACTGAGGTTTGGACTTAAATGACAAAAATAGGAATATATGGGGGAAAAAAACTATTTACCTGTACATAAAACTTTTGAAACTATTTGAAACGAATCATGAAGATTAGAAAAAACATGCAAACTGCACGAATCTGTGTGAAACATTTAATGACGGGCTGTTTGTTTATATTTTAGTGGAAGGTGTTTATTCACATTTAATGAAGGATCTAAACTCTCGACCACTCAGGCCCTCGTGGTCTCCAGAATTCACTTAGTTGAACTTGTCAAGCACTTCTCACTAAAAACAACAGATAATACAAATTAACATTCATTTCTTTTAAACAGCTACGGTTCGAATTATATTTTCTAATGTAACGTGTTTGACGATCTCAACTTGAGTGGATTGTGGAAAAAACCAGCACAAGGCCCGAAATGGTCACGATTTTAGAGCCCTTCATTAAATGTGACCAGACACGATTTTAAACTTTATACTCGACATTATTATTTATCACAACTTGGCTGTTAGCTCATTATCAGAGATGGAAGTGGGCCACTTTTTCCGACCCATGGCCCACCTGACCCACTCAAGCCCTGACCCACGACCCACTTGACCCACCCGAAAAAGAACAAAATATGACCCACCATCGTGACCCATCCCACGCTATGAAAAGATAATACAGTATGAAATTTGGGTTTGTAGCCTTCTAGGGAAACTATTTTTGGAAGAGAACAATATTTTTTAAAGAGTACTAGTAAGACTACTGATTACCATAAGATTACCGTGGGTTGGTGGATGAACGGTCTTGACCCACGACAAAAATATGACTGATTAGACCCGCTGAGTAACCGACACACGGGTCAGTTCCATCTCTGCTCATTATTACCCAGAGGTTTGAGACGTACAACTGAAGCCATAGCCCCAGAAGGCGAGAGGAACAATTTTGCTAGTTAATTCCAATCGGAAATTCCAAAGATCCTTTACTTGCCATAATCGACATAAGCATGAGACATCACAGGTTCCTTCTCTTCCCGAAAATGCTCAGGATTGGCTGTCAAGTTATGCTAACTATCAGGCCACTTTTTCCGTCTTCGTTCCATTACTATTAGAACCCATGATGACAGAATTTTAATTAGCAGCGCTCAAAACTAAAATCATTCCATATGGTTACCAGTTAGAATCCAAGAAGGCAGAAATGTAACGAGTACTACCAGGCACGATTCAAAACCACACCCAATCAGTACCTAAATTTATGTATTAATACAATTAATAATTCATCAAACAACGTGGTTATCATTATGGTTATAAATAATACATCAAATTCTCGTATAAACTCCCGTTATTTTCTATGGGTCAGCTAGTTCGTAATATTAGCCTGGAAATACAATATTTTCTGTTCGAAAGTTAATTATATTTTATAGTTAAAAAGTTCGCTTCCTGACAAGCAAAACTCCCACACATCATGCAATACTTTTAAAATAAACTGGTTTTGGTTTCGGCCAAAAGTGAAAAACTTGGTTTCGGTCGACCACTAATCCAGAGCTGCCTGCCCTGTGAGTCTCCAGAATCCTGCAGACCAGGAGAATATGCTCGGGGGAATATGGCGCTACAGAGGTGACACGCCGGGTACGGGGTCCAGCTGACCCTATGCTGGTGAGCCCGTAGCAGCGAATGCCCAGTTCGCAGTCTGGAAAGGATCTTTCCCGTCCATTCAGGAAGGTTGTCAACTGGAGACCTAACACCACACCGAGGCTGAAGTTGGAACAAGGTACGCCCTGTGGCAGCAGTCTGCCGCTCCCTTTCCCATTCCAAATAAATCCAGGCACAGAGGCTCGCACTCTTGAACTTGGAAAAGACAACCAGGGTAATAACTTGAGTATCTGTCCCGGAGGCCGCCGTAGCCACACCATCAGCCAGCTCATTACCCCAGGTGCCAGCATGACCCTTTACCCAGAGCAGGCGAACGAGACCCCTGCCAGTGGCAACCCACACCTTTCGACAGATTTCAGTGACGACTGGGTCACACAGGTCAAGCGAATTCACAGCACGCTGCAGAAGACCAATTGCTGATTGTGAATCGGAGTGTACCGTAAAAGACTGAAGGTGCAAATCTATTGCCACATCGAAGGCAACGGAGATGGCACACAATTCACATAAAGTACTGGAGTAAACAGCATGCAGGCATCAGCCCACGAAAACCTTCAGCGACGGCACCACCACGCCAATACCTCCCGATGAGTCCCTACGGTTGAACGAAGCATCGCAAAATACATCAACCCAGTAGGGGCGCCCCCCAAAACATCAGCAACCCGCGGCAAAACACCACAGCCCGTGCAACGCTCAACGGGGCAATATGGGACATCTTCTGCAACATGGCAACACCCCAACCAGAGGGGCCGATGGCACCAAGTAGCTCCGGGAGACACCAAAATAATTTTTTATCACGCTGCCCACAGGACTCTCACCACCCCTACTAGCACTGTCGCTTGTACGTGGAGTGGGACTTCGCAGCACTCAACCCATTGAGCATTCACAGGGGTCGTCACAAGACACCCAGAAACAGCCCAGAGATGGTAGTCTGGAGATGGAAACGGCAGATGGTAGTCCAGTGACGTCCTGACAAAAGTCCTGTACGCCTCCAGAAGCGGGCCACGTCTTATCCCGTCAATCCCAGAGAGCCTCTTAAGGACCGATGCCCTCGACCGGATCCTGTCCTTCAGTGCCGCTGTATGCCTATTCCACTCCAGCCTCTCATCAAGAAGCACACCAAGGTATTTAACACATGCTGATTGAACAACAATAGTGGTGCCAACAGTGATAGACAACGGCTCTCGACACTGGGTTCGCGATCTACAGAACACTACCAGCTCTGTTTTGGAGGGAGCCAACAGGAGACCCCTCTCACCAAGGAGAGAGGAGACACGCGTGACCGCTGTCTGAGCACACAAGCAGCAGACCTCAGGATCTTCAAAAAACCGGGAGTGCGACGTCATCAGCATAATACACAACATTATCTGATTCCCCCATTTCCAGGAGAACGTCATTAATTGCGATAGAAAACAGCGGAGAGCTAAGGCAGCTCCCCTGCGGGAGCCCCCGATCCATTTCCCACTTCCGCAGACCAGAAGCCGCTTATCCTGTGACAAACTTGCGCATTCCCAGAAGGGCACAAACCGCATCTGTAAGTCTACCACTAACTCCCATGCTCACCAGTGCTTGCCAAACCCAGTCCACACCAACAGTATCATATGCGGCCTTGATATCCAGGAACACTGCAACAATAGTGTGGCGACGAGCCCACACCTCATGGATACCTGACAGCAAAAACATGATGGCATCCTGCGCATTTCTTCCAGCCCTGTACCCAAACTGGGTTGGAGCCAGGCATGCATGATATTCAAGATGCCACTCCAGTCGCCTTACGAGCATACGCTCATAGACTTTCAGAATGCTGGAGAAAAGTGAGATAGGACGATAATTAGCAACATCAGATCGAACCGTCCTCGGCTTGTGAACCGGGACAATGATAGTGTATAACCAGGACGCAGGGACCTGGTTCCCATCAAATATGGTCTGAAGGAGGGCAATCCCCTCACTAGTAACCTTCTCAGTGAGGCCTCGTAACAAGTGAGCCAATAGAGAATTCACCGCCGACTATGCAAAACAACCTGTAGCTTTGCAAAATCCCAACGCCTTATGGTACCACACTCTACCCTTCTGCACGTGAGGGGGCACTCCCAAGATCACAGCCCAAGGGTCATCTCCGTCATGAAAGACAAAGTGCCGCTGTGCTACTCAAAGCGGACAATCAAACAGAAAATGTGCCACTGATTCATTAGACCCTAGACACCAGCGCAAAGGAGTCCGTACCTAGCCCAGCCGAAAGAGGTGCGCCTGAAGCTGGACATGGCCTGTGCGTAGTATAGAGAAAATAGTCATTTCCCCTCGTGGCAGACTATCGAGGGCCTCTGGCCGCGAGACAGAAGGGTGGACCCCAAACAGTGCACAGCTAGTATTTAATTAGGCAAAATACCGTTGCGTTTTGATATCACCACTTGCAATGGCCAAAGCATTTGGTAACTTGGCGGAGTTCTTTACCACGTGATTTTGTTTAGCTAAATTCGTAAAAAAAAAATTGTTCAGCAACAGTACTGATACAAATCAGTAGTCTAATGAACTGCTCTCGAAAAACTGTTCGACGTGTACTGAAACATCAAAATTTGACAGTTATCAAAAAAAAAACAGTCGCGCTATCATACTGCATGAAAAATGGAAATAAGCGGAAAAGGCCGCTGAAGTAAGTAAAAAAGTTTATGTCCGCAAATTAATGAAAATTTCTTATCACCCAATTTCACGATCTCAGTCCTGCTTTAACAATGGAACACGACGGGATTGCAACAATGGTTTAGGACTGAGATGCGAAAGGTGGAGTGATATCGGATATCACGCCTGCTGTGTTTATGGATTGTTACTCGCTTCCGAAATGCCTCATCACCGTTCGTACCGCGTAAACTCAACAAGGAACAGTCCCTTCAGACAACAACTATAGTAAAAAATTTTCGTGTCCAGAGCATTGTTGCTTGGTTCTGTAGACCCTAAAACCATTTGAAACCTTTGACCCATTACCGTTCAACAACGAAAATTCAACGACGAATATCCCTTCAATTTGAATTTGAATTTATTTACAAGAGCCTTGGCCCATAGCCATTCGCCCTTTTCTTATGCCTAAGTACTTAATCTTAATTCTAACAGCAACCAACAACAACAACACGAACTCAACCTCTCTCCCCAACCAATCCCTTCAACCAACAAGGAACAACAATACTGTCAACAATCACTACGTTTACATGACCACTTCGAAGCGCTTCAGAGCGATGCGCATCGCGTCCGTGTCGCCTCCGTGGGTCTTGTAAACAGTCGTTCGTGGCGCTTTCTCTGTTCGTGGCGCATTCCCCCAATGCGCTTCACGGAGGTGGTTTCAAAATCCGTATCGCATCGTCTTTGTGCATGTAAACACTCGCAATCGCATTGAGCCGTTGGAGAAAGCATGGTAAAGATGGCGGACACCGTTACGGCACCCATGTAATTTGTGCTGGTGCCATTCGAATTTTAGGTAAATAAACTGAAAATAAGTGTGCATGACTAGGAAGACCACTAAGTTTTAATTACATTTAGTTACTTGGGTCTAAGCTGACCTAGTTTACAACATGCAGCGGGTAGAGCAGCGTGGGACTTGCTCACTCTTAGCCAAAGGGAGGGCAGGAAGAAAGGGTTTTCCCGATCGCACTGGTCGAATCGCATTCCTTAGCGCATTGGCCCTAATCGCTATCTTTCGTCTTGTAAACAGGTGCCGTTTTTTGATGCGCATTTCAAAGCGCATCGCTAGAATGCGCTTTCTTGTGGCCATGTAAACGTAGTGAATGTTTACATGATCACTTCGAAGCGCTTCAGAGCGATGCGCATCGCGTCCGTGTCGCCTCCGTGGGTCTTGTAAACACCCGTTCGTAGCGCTTTCTCTGTTCGTGGCGCTTTCCCCCTATGCGCTTCATGGAGGTGGTTTCAAAATCCGTATCGCATCGTCTTTGTACATGTAAACACTCGCAATCGCATTGAGCCGTTGGAGAAAGCATGGTAAAGATGGCGGACACAGTTACGGCACCCATGTAATTTGTGCTGGTGCCATTCGAATTTTAGGTAAATAAACTGAAAATAAATGTGCATGACTAGGAAGACCACTAAGTTTTAATTACATTTAGTTACTTGGGTCTAAGCTGACCTAGTTTACAACATGCAGGGGGTAGAGCAGCGTAGGACTTGCTCACTCTTTGCCAAAGGGAGGGCAGGAAGAAAGGGTTTTCCCGATCGCACTGGTCGAATCGCATTCCTTAGCGCATTGGCCCTAATCGCTATCTTTCGTCTTGTAAACAGGTGCCGTTTTTTGAAGCGCATTTCAAAGCGCATCGCTAAAATGCGCTTTCTTGTGGCCATGTAAACGTAGTGACATAATGACATCTTTATCGTATTGTCGCGCTTTCTGAGCAAAAGAACGTCGGCACGATTCATTCTTTTTAAATACAGATGCAAACCTAT
>JAHWFP010029012.1:0-20942 GCA_023313725.1 Lithobius niger
GACAATAATTAATTGCTTTCTACGTCATGGTCGCTGCTCAGAATGGCGAAAGGTCACGGAAGCCAACGCAAAACAAGCCATTTAAAGATTTAACGAATAAAGATGAAAAAGGAATGGGGGGGGGGCAGCAAACCACCACCTTCCCTATCTACACAGACTAGAGGTAATTGTTCTTACCAACTGCATACCGTAATCCTAAAATATCCTTTCGCAACAAATTTCCTGAATTGTAATCCGTTTCCCTTTACATGATATAATATTAAATTCAATCATTCTCTAGCTCTGCAACTGTGATGTCTAAGTCTATCTCCACGTCAATCGTTTTAAGAGATCACAAATGCCAGGAGCAGGGCAAAAATCACGTGACTTCCCCCGAAGAGGCCACAAAATATATATGTAGCGAATGGAGTGGCTATCAAAGAATTCAGACCATTCTCCCAGTAAAGAGGGTTTCAATAGGGTTGGCTCGACTCTGCGAGGGTTAGGTCGAGATCACAAGAGGGGCAAATGGGGAGGGAAGAGAAGGGGTGTCCTGGGTCTGACAAGCACTCCCTCACAAATCACTCATACACTGCAGGTGGATCGTTAAATGTGGCATTGTTTCCATTGTTCGGTTGTCAGAAAACCCGGCTCAATTTATGGTTAGAGCGAAAAATGAAAAGGTCGATTGTGGCTCTTCTGAAAGGTTTCCTGAGCTTGAACGAATATTTTTTTTCTTTTCTTTTTTTTTCTTTTCTTGTTCCAAGTATTAGTATCGTAAAGGCCCACTGTTAAACTAAGGAAAACGGAAATAGGAAACACGAAACTTATTTCTGTTAATTTACACTGGTTGACCGAGTGACAAAGCAAAATGCAGTCCTCTTTAATTATGATTTGTCAAATAAACACGGATGCAAACCTATTTACGGTGCCTTTTCGACGTATATGTCAGACTGCCTGAGCTGGGAATCGAACCCACGACCTTTGAAATCAAAGGCCGATTTCCTACCGCTGAGCCATACTGACGCGGCTAACAGGAAACGTCCATAGGCACGATTTGTACGATTTGTCATTTAGGACAGTCAGTTTTCACCACAACACTAAGTACATACGTCATTCAGCCTTATTTTTAAAGTATTCCTACCAAATTTCATTCTAAGTGTTTCACGGATTTCGTCTAAACAGCAGAACAAACCGACTGACCACAATTACAAAACACAGTTAAAACTAGCGGCTAGAGCAACTACCTAGTGGCATCCGGTCTTCTGTATAGTTCTGCCACTACCAATGGTGAGGCGCACACCTCTATTATATAATGAACAGCTATCTCTATTATATAATCTAAAAGCAGTAACCATCAGAACTGCCGGTTAAAAAATGAATTAGCTTTTAAGCTTATTTTTGATTTTAGGCGTATTTGTCAACTTATAGGCCTAATTCTTACCTGGAGTTTTAATTTCGTAAGTAGCAGCTAACGGAGATTTGATTTGTATAGTACGGCTGTTCATTTTGGCAACACGGTGCACCTTCGGTTACAGTGTTAAACGTAACGCGCAACGTAGCCTATATAGATCAGTGGTAGTAGGGAAGTGACGGGAGAGACGCTATTGATGAAGCCAGGTACCACTCGTAGCAACGTGACTTTGCCGTAGTAACATGATTGTAGGCCTAATTTTCATTTTTAGGCCTAATTTTTTAACTGCAGTTTTATTTCGTAAGTAACAGATAGGCCTAAAGCCCTCTCCACACAGAAGCAGATTTCGTGAGGCGCATTGCGTGACTGTGTCCCAACAAGGTCAAAATTGCTGCAATCGTACGGTTGATGTTCCGTTTAAAGACAAATTTTGACGTCTTTGGGGACCCATCTTGCGTGGCCGTGCAGCCGCGAGCAGCCAGTCTGGTTAGGGCTTAATGGAGAATCTGGTTCGATGGTAAGCCTTGATTCATTCATGCAACAATGCGACGGTACTATTTTAAACAAAGCTAAAATGCTTTTGTTTTTACGGCTGCAGTGTTATCCTTAGGATTTCAATTCGACGATCAAATGTTATTATTTAATTTAGTCACGTCGAAAAAGTCTATTTGCCATGTTATTTAACTAACTTTTGACACTGAATCTAACGTTGTAAACAGTGGTCGTCAATATCTGGTACCGTTGCGAAGTTGAAAAAGAAAAGCGCATAGCCGCAGACCAAATCCTCCGTGTTAAAGCTTAGCGCATGCGTCGTACACGTCTTGGCATGTGTGGTTGCAAACACAATGATCCCACACCAGGAGTTTCACGATTGCTTGCGTCATACGTTTTAGGATTACAGAAATCTCGATGTCTATAGTAGCGCGCCCCCTCCGTCGGTGTTTCATACTTATCCGTTTAGGGTAAATAAAAGAGTACGGTCAAAAAACACTATTGCAGCGCCATTATTCGCATGATCATGCCTGGACCTGCGAAAGGTGTTAACATGGAAGATTTGGTCTGCGGCTAAGCGCTTGTTTGAAAATGGTGACGGACGGACGGACGGACAAAGTCGTTGTAATAGTCTTCTCAGCCTGTACCAAAACTTTTTAACAGCTTGCCTGAACATTTTCTTGACGTTAAAAAATTGTAAAAATTGAAAAGGACACTAAAAGCACTCATGTGCCTTAAAAATATTTATAGATGAACCTTCATTTTTTTTCTCCTTTCACGTAAAACTTTGTATCTTTTTTTTTTTTTTTGGCTGCTGTTATCAAATTTGTAATATTTTTGGCCCACTTGGTGTTTATTCATAGGCTTGCTTGTATTTTAGTTATTGTCTTCTACTTTATCTCACCAATGTTCCTTTTGTTCACTTAGGTATATTCGTTGAATGTTGTATAGCTTCATTCAAGTTTGACAAACCAAACTTCTGAGTCATGCAATAAACTATCATTCATTCATTCCTTTAAATAAAAGTTCTGCAAATTTGAAATATATTCCGAGACACTCCCGGCGTCGGCTTGATCTTGTTTCCAGAACCGGTAATGAGCCGTTATCTTGTTTGGATTTCGCTGCATGAGGGTAGACAATTCAGAAAAAGCCTTAGTATTTCGTAAATCGGGAATGCAAAGACTTTTGAACGACTTATAATTGTTGGCTCCAACAAAAGAGGACAATAGCTGCTGTCAACTGCACCACCATTAGCTACAAAAAATAATTTCAAGCCTTTCAGTCGGCCTGTATTCTTTCAATTTTCCGTTTTGCTGTATGCTTCAAAATACATATAAATAAGCCTTTTCGCATCAATGTAAATATATAAATATTAATTTAAATTGCCTTTATACACTTATATTTCACAAATATTCTCTAAATACCGGCAACCGGCGTCTACAGTGGTTTGAAAACGACATAAGGGCGCGTTTACGCAACGACTCGCCTTTGCATTCTCACAGCTAGAACTCAATCGCGATGGCAAAGGTGACATTGCCATGGTAACAACGCTAAATGGATTAGCTAAATCAGACATCGTTTGAGTAAATACTTGCAGTCTTATAATCCGTGCCAATAACATAAAGAATTCCTCATGACGAAACAACTTTCCCAAACGCTTCTGAACTCACGTTATTTGCTGTGTTCGTTGCGAGGCGGCAGACATAAAACCGTCGCCATGTTGGAATTTGAGGTGATTTCTAGCTTCTAGCTGCGAGAATGCAAAATCGAGTGGTTGCGTAAACGTGCCCTAACTGGGGGAAAAACACACACACACAACCACCACGCAGAAACACAACAAAGTTCCCTTGAATTTTCGGCGAAGTGCTACACCCGTTCATCTTCTTCAGAAGCATCTTAACTGCACAAAAACGTCCGAAAACTACATGATGAAAGTTCGTGAATTCCAGATTCAAAAGCACGCGCGTTGGAAGCACCACTGATCTTTATTTGCCATCTGGATACCCCACTCGGCGTCAAGCTTGGCAGCCAGCGTAGGTGCCACTAATATTCTTTAACTATTTTCGTAAATGCACCTTCAAATATAGGCAATAAACTCTTACATACTCCTTTAAAATAGGCAATTAACTTGGTTTAAATACCCCTTTAAATGTATAGGCCATAAACTTGAGCATAAAACCCCTTAAAGTTTAAATGTTATAAACTTGGGTTAAACACCTCTTTAATGTACACCATAAACTTGTATTAGCCCACCTCTCATTTACCAATGTGTGCCTTAATTTACGTTTCAATTAAACATCCATTTCAGGTATGCCTTTGAATTACACCCGAACCTTAGTATGCTACAAATATCACTAAAAATTTAAAGACTAGCCTTTGTAGAACAGCATAATGTAGAGAAACGCCAGTTATCCTTCACGTTTGATATCGCTTGTTCCCTCAAAGCCAGCCGACCACACCGCGCTATTTACAGAAGCAACATACTAGTATTGCGCCCCGGAATTCCCGCCGGCTAACTTCTGTAACTTTCACCGCCACAAGACGGCGTTGAGCTACAATAGAAACGTCCAGTGAAACCTCCAATATCATAATTTGTGTTGTCCTTTCCTTAAAAAAGAAAGATGTTTGTTTGATAAAAAAAAAATTAATAAACTAACAATGTTGCCTTTCCTTTTCCGAATTTCTTAAAACTCTCCTTGGTTCATTCACGCAATTCAATGGCGTTACGGTTTTACCAAAGTTTTGAAAATACTATTTCCCGCTGGTAGGGAGAAGGGGGAGAATCTTTTTTCATGCCTTAAAAGGACATAGATCCTTCCGGTATATCGTGCGACACGATGAGATTGCAGTTAGGAACATTTAAACAGGTTAGAGTTAATGTCGCCAAATCACCTCGCGCGCAAGAAAAAACAAGAAAATGAATGTGTTAGCAACATTTATATACGTTTAACACTAATGTAGCAAAACTGAGTCATGCAGAAAAGCCAACAAGGATTTATGTTCCTTTAAGATCATGGGTACCCAGGCCTGGGCCTTGTGGGCCTCCTTGTTAATCCGGCTCTGGGTTAGCTCTGCCACTCATTGTAAAAATTCAGCGTTGGAATCCTTCTAAGCTAAATTTAAGCTGTTAGATGGCTTTGCGAGATCGATGGTCAAACGTACCCTAACGTTTGACCACGGCCTTGACCACCGGAATCTGCCTTTCTTTTTGTCCGTGGGAAGTAATGACCGTCCAAGGCATGTCCATTCTCGTCTTTGTCCTGTCCAAGATAGCCTCGTTCGTTCCGCATCGCTTTCACATCATTTTGACGGCGCCAATTCTGCCTTGCTAACCCTCTACCAACTTCTCTGATTCCTCCGACTATGCTGCTCACCGGAAGCAGTCTTCTTCTTTCTGCCGGCTGGGCAGGCCCATTTGAGCAGCCATCAAACGTACCTAAGCACGCTGATTTCTTCCAGACTTATGCCGGAACGTAATTCTTCTTTCTGTAATACCGGTCTTATGCTCCAGTCACTCAATGCACTTACATGGCGACTCACAGAAAGCGCATGCTAGGTTCTAAACAAGGCGCTTTGAAACATGCGTAAAAAACGGTGCCAACAGTTTGTATGACGCGACCTTGCGATTAGCACTTGGCTAAGGAATGTGTTTCAGGCCAGTAACTTCCGTACCCCCTTCCATTCTTCTCTTTGCGGTGTAGTGAACGTGCCCTTGCTGCTCTAACACAGAAGGTATTAAATTGGGCCAACCTAAAACCCTGTAACCAAACGTACGTGAAGCTTAGTGGTTTCTCTGTTTATGTACCACTTATTTCCAGAATTATTTTCTGTATAGCAGCAAATTCATCATTATTATGCACTACAATGAAAGAGGGTGTATAATGAAAGAGGGCGAGCGACCGACCATGTCAAACAAACAGATGTGGCCTACAACAATCGACATATTGCATTAATAAAGCTAGCTCTTAAGAGCCGACTTGGAAGAGTTTCAAAGTTGGTTGAGTAACAATCACTGCGTGCACAACCGTTGTTGGGTTTGTTGGGCTTGGTATCAGAACAGAGAAACGTCCTTAATTGAAAATAAACATTTACTTCCATAACACAAATCAGCAGGGGTTCAAAGAGGGAGCAGAGATGGGGATATTCAGACCACACAATAGGGGAAACCGGGGCCCACTACAGTGTTACGCTCAGCTATGCGGTAACCAGCTAGCCGGCGTATGTTACGCCGGGGGTACAGCTAGTTTACCTTAAATTCGATTTGCACCAACACGAAATAGATTTTTTTTGGGGGGGGGGGAGCATAAGTGTGTTTGCCATCTTTACTACGCGTCGTGCACAATACCCCAATATGCTTTGGAAGTGCTTACACGAGTTAAGGCGAATCGCATCCGACTATACCAAACCACCTTCGTAAAACAATTCCGTTTGGTGGAGCCATATCCAAGAAAGCACTACAAACGGGTGTTTACAAGACCCGTGGCAGCAACAAGAATGAGATGCGCATCCCTCTGAAGCACTTTCAAGTGCCCATGTAAGGGCAGTGATTGAATGCCCACGAGAACCGGGGTGCACTACAGGTAACGAGAAACATCATGTAGCCTATAGTTGTGCAGCAATAAAAACACTTAACCGTGTCTTTTTCAAGCAAAATGTTACGGAAAATTGTGTAAGTCAGTTTACAAAACATAAAACTTGTAAAAACTCAGAAAGATGACATTTCCTCCCTTTCCAACCTCCTTATCCTCCTACCTATCCCTCTCCTTCCCGTCCTCCCATGTGCTACACATAGTTGAATTTGGACGGGTAGTTGAATTAAATTCTGCTCCTCCCACTCCTCTTTTCGGAAGAGCAGGGCTAACAGACACACTGCTCAACACATGGGTATTATCCATCCACGTCCCCCCCCCCCAATCTATCGCTATAGCTTGAGCGATCCGTACCGTATTAAAACAAACCTGTCCTTCGTGCATGACGTCATTTAATACATGCTGCTAAGATGACCGTGCAGAGCAAATTGTTAGTTGAGGCACCAATGTGCCAATTGATCTTTTTAAGGCTACGATGTACCAATTTCATCATTTCAATGCAACAATGTGCATGCCAATTTTATTTTTCAAGGCAACAGTGTGCCAATTTCATCTTTTCAAAGCACAATGTGCCAATTTCATTTTTTCAAGGCAACAATTATGTGCCAATTTCACATTTAAGGCAACAATGTGCAAATTTCATATTTTCAAGGCAACAATGTGCCAGTTTCATCTTTCAAATCAACACTGTGCCAGTTTCAACTTTTCCTTGGTTCAAATTCAAATTCAAATTCTTTATTCGAGAGCCGTGACCTGCAGTCGTACGCTCTGTACATCACTAAGTAAAACATAGAACTACAAAAACAATTAAACAAAAACAATTAAACAAAACCATGTCACACCAACTCGCCAAACAGCCACTCAACCCACTTGTACGAATCACAGTCTGACACGGGCACAATATTCCACCACTGCTAATAACCTGGGAATGGCAGTATTACCAGACGCACACTCGAGGAGCAACTGGAGAGTCGGATGCGTGACCAACCACTTTGACAACACTCGTCTTTCTTCGGTATAGCGCCTGCAAACAAGAAGAAAGTGCTGCACAGTGTCCTCGACACCGCACTTCTGACAGAGCGACCGGTTCACCCAACCTAACCTATACTGATGGGCATGCAATAACGAATGACCAGTGCGCAATCGGCTCAGGAGACGCGCCTTCCAACGTGGTAACCTAATTAGCACTGACTGGAGACTGCAAGCTGGCTGGATCGCAAATAGGAACCTGCCAGTTGCCGCCTGCTGCCACTGTTGATCCCATTTTCGCAGCTGCCAATCTCGAACCATTGGGCGCCTGGACTTCACTGACAGAGTCAGTTCCGCCCCTTCTGCACCCCCCACAACTGCCTCTCTAGCAAGCATGTCAGCTTGTTCATTTCCCCAAACTCCTGAGTGGCCTCTTACCTACCGTACAGATGGATACCCCGACTGCGATGCCAGCCATAGTTTCCATACTACTGAAAACACCAATGGGTCATCCACTTCCATGCGCTCTACGGCCCGTTTCAACATCCCTATCCCTGCCAGAGAATCTGTCACTATAGAAAAGGACGGCAGCTGCATATCTAGTGCTACATCTAGTGCCACAGACATTGCGGCCAGTTCACAAACTGTGCTTGAAGCAACCGCTCGAAGATGGCGCTTCACGCACAACTTCAAAGATGGTATCACCACTCCAATGCCTCCTTCGCTCCGATCTCTCCAAAACGACGCATCACAATAAATTTCACAATCGGTGTGCTTCGTGGCAAACAGTTGCATAACCGCTGGGCACCAGGCCCACGGACTGACAGGACAGACTCGTCCGACATCCCATAACCCCAGTTGCGAGGCACTCTTCAAAAGCAACACCCCGTACCCAACCGCACCCAACGCACTGCACACTCTGTCACTCAGCCTCGCATAGTCACGGAGTATCATCCCGACTGGATCTTCCGCACCACGGCTAATATTCCGCATGCAAAGAAGGGCCAGCAGTTCTTCTGCACGGCAGCGTAGTGGAGGCTCGCCACATTCAACCCAGAGAGCCTCCACTGGTGTAGACACCAAACACCCCGTGATGATCCGAAGGCACTCATTGACTACTACTTGAAGAGCCTTCACATGCCGTGGCATCGAACATAAAAATGGTAGATGGTAGTCGAGTATTGACCGAACAAAGCTTCTGTACGTCGACAGAAGAGCGCCCCTGCAGACAGTTTTGTTTTGAGCCAACACTTTAAGGACAGAGGTCCTCACTCGGATCCTCTCTCGGACATTACTCACGTGCTTGTTCCATTCAAGCCGCTCGTCCAGTAGCACCCCTAGATAACGTACCGCTGATGATTGCTTGACAACTACCCCATTAACTACCACTGTGGCAGGAGTCCGTTTTCTAACCATAGACCGTGTGAACACTACCAGCTCTGTCTTCTCAGGTGCCAGTTGCAAACCCCTGTCTGCCAACCGTGCAACCGCAAGGTCAAGAGCCTTTTGAACGTGCGGCATTATTTCCGGCACGTCCGACCCAACAAACCACATCGCAACATCGTCTGCATAACAGACGATGTTGGTAGACAGACCGAGCTCTACTAGCACATCATTAATAGCGGCTGCAAACAGCAGAGGGCTCAAGCAGGAGCCCTGCGGAAGCCCTCTATCCGAAGTTCCTTCCATTGACCAAAAGCCATTCACCCGCGTCACAAATCGCCGCTCTCCTAATAGCGCTACAATAGCACTCGTTAACTTAGCGCCAACTCCCATGCCTTCAAGCGCCGCTCTGACCCAGTCAATCCGGACTGTGTCATAGGCGGCTTTAATATCAAGGAACACGGCCACTGCCACATTACCATGGACCCACGCTTCGTGAATACCTGTCAAAAGGTACAAAACCGCATCTTGTGCACTCCGACCGGACCTGTACCCAAATTGGACTGGCGAAAGACAGTTATTGTATTCTAGATGCCAGTCCAATCGCTTCACCAGCATCCGCTCATATACCTTACGTACACACGACAGAAGCGCGATAGGTCTATAATTCAGCAAACTCGATCTGTCACTCCCCGGTTTATGCACAGGGACCAAGACAGTAAAAGCCACGACGGGGGAACTATTCCACCATCAAAAAGCTCTTGAAAAATGTCCACAACTGCTTCTTTACCCAAAACTGATGCTGCTTTAAGATCCCCATACGATACTGCTTCTATTCCCACAGTACTACCATCTCTGCATTTCGACAGAGCTCCTGAAAATTCACCATAAGTCCACGGCTGGTCCACTGCACGCTGAACACGAACATTCTGTGGTGGTTGGCCACCACTCGGTAATGCATACACACTTGCAAATCGCTCGTTGTATGCATCAGCCATTGATTCACTACGTAAAATTCGTGGTCGTGAAGCAGCAACCTGCAATTCATACACCCACTGCTGTGATACCTTCACACTCTCACCGCGCAGAATTTTCCATGTGACAGCAAGCGACCCCGTCCCCTTGACCTGTTCACACAAACGATTACCATAGTTAGCCTTCTCTCTTCTGATGAGAAACGACGCCTCTACAGCAGTGCCGCGGTACACCAACCAGTGCTCATCACACGGATGGCGCTTCCACCGGCGATAAGCTGAACGCCTATCCCGCACAGCTGTGGTGCACACATTTGTCCACCAAGTCGGGTGAGTTACAGCAGACAACCCTTTTTCCCTCTTCCTTCCCTGCACATTCGCTCTTATCCATGGAGCCATTATCCCATCACTTATTTTAGGCCGGGTCCGGCGCCTATCTCTGGGCACTATTTGTACACCTCTAGGCCGCAGTACCACCGGAAAGTGATCACTGCCACGCTGATCGTCTGACACAGAAAAACCATACCGCTGTGCTAAACCCCCTGAACACAGGAACAGGTCCAAAACTGACTCCTGCACTCGCCCATTCTGCCAACGGACAAACGTGGGCGTCCCATCTTGGACTACCGTTAACCCCAGTGCAGCAATGGCACTGGATAGTCTGCGTCCTTTGGTGTCGATTCTAATGGAGCCCCAGTCAAAGTGGTGCGCATTAAAATCTCCACCAAGGATGCATGGTGGCGAAAACTGCTGTAGCCAAGTCGTCCATTGCAACAGCGTTGGAGTACCTACCACATGCACAAACACAATGCTGACCCATTGATTATTCATCCATACCTTGACAAAGCATGCGTCAATTTCCTGAATGGGGAAGCGAACAACTGACACTAAATATGGCACTGTCCATTTCACTAAAATTCCCACTCCCTTCCCCGAGTGAACAAAATCTGCCTGAAAAGGTGCCCCATCAAAATTTTCTATAAGTCCTGTCTCCTGTAAGCCTAAAATATCAACACACTTTAACATTTTTTCAACATCATTAATCTTACTGCGCATGCCACGCAAATTCCAGGAAGCAATAGAAAACAGACTGAATGCGCTCAGAATAGGTTAGGTTAGATTAGGTTGGATCCTGTTGTGCCAAACTATCACTCCGCTGATGCATCGTGGCAGACTTAACATTCTCACATATTTGTGTATCTGCTGACCACTCAACACAACTCGAAACGACTTCTTCTATTACTCCTACTTGCAAATGATCCACAAGCAGGGCTCCACTCTCATGACACAATTCGACCTCTCCTGATTCCTGAACACTCACTTCACTCATTTCTTCACTTGGTATTTCTTCCTGATCATTTCTTGGTCGACATCTGCGCTGCTCAACTTCACACACTTCTGAAACTTGCATTTCTTCCTCCTGCACTTGCACATGTACTTGTTCCTCTTGCAATGTCGCACTAGCAACACTGCCACTTGGTGCTTCACACTGATTGCTTGATTTCCAGTTCTTCCTACCGTTTAGCAGGTGGTTTGATCCACTCCCCACCACTATCTTCTCCAGAACCGCCTTCTGCGTACGAGTGATCGGCATGGTTTCCACGCTGCTCATCAATCTTTCCGCTGCGGGTCGCTTGGCCATGCGCCCCAGGCCTATCAACTGCACCACTTTCTGCTGCTACTTTTGTTGACACTCTACGTTGTCCTATGACACTCCGATTCTCTGCTTCTTTTGCCTCTTTGATTTTCATAGCCTCCCGCAAATGACTGCAGAGGTCGCGTGGGTCTCTGTAGGTCCCGCAGGCAGCACACTCAAGGCTCGCGCACGTGCGCCGGAAGTGACCTCTGAGCCCACAACGAAGGTACTTGGGAGGCCGGTCAGGGATGGTCACAAGGGCTGGGATGCCACGCACCAAAATGACATCTGGGACGTCTCCAATTGTAGACGATTCATGCAACTTAATCTTGATCTGTCGCACACCCGTATCACACAGGGCCTTGCCCCGCACAACCATTTTTTCAAACACATGCGACTCCACATCGCCGATATCTCCAAATGCCCTACTTATGTCAGCCACAGACACCCCACTGGGCAACCAGTGGAGGCGGGCTTCCAGTCGCTGCTCTTGCAAGTCGTAACTTTCCACTTCACACCCATTAATCATCATAGTTGCTTCCAATAATTTTCGTTTTGCTGCAGCTGACTTCGTTACAATCTCAAATGCATTGCCAGCCCTCAATGATGCTACCCGTAGAATCTGATCCGCACCAATCACACTCTCCACAGTGTAGTACACCTGCAAGGCTGGGTAGGGGCGACCCGCTTGGCCACACAACAACATCACCGACATGGTCATGTCTACATTAAAGAGGCTCCCTCCATAAAACTTGCGTAACGTGAGCAGATTATGAGCACGGTTTCGTTTCTTAGCCACAGTTTCTTCATCATCACTCACTGTTCTAGACGCACTTGGAGTGAAAAGATTTTTCACTGACTGCAGGACAGCCTCTCGTTCTTCCTCACGTCCCACTCCAATTTGCATCGCAGATTGCCGCAGATCCTCCACTCTTACTACCCCAAAACGCCGAACATCTCTTTCCTGAATTCCACGTTTTCTTGCTTCACGGAGCACTGCTGAGTATGTCTCACTTGAAACAATTCCTGTGTTCATATCCTCACTGGTTACTACTTTTCCTCTGTAGAGATCCTCTAGAACAGCATCAACCTCTGCTGCTATTCCTCCAGGGCTGCGGCCTCCATCTTGCTTCATATTGTTATTCAGCTGCCCTGTCTCACCTTCTGGTCTCATCCCATACTGGCGTACATCGGCTTCTGATACATTTCGTCGACATGCCTCTTGCATCACCAGTTCATATGTGTCCCTGGAAACGACTCCCGAATTAATGTCTTTACTCGTCAGTTGCTTTTTCAATAACATCTCTCTCAAGATAGCTGACACATCCTCCGCCATCTTTCATCTCGCCTCCCAAGTCTACCAGCTACGAAATTGAACAAATGGATGCAGTACAATGCGAACTGGTTTCCTTGGTTGGTTACTGAGTCCAACAATAATTGCTGCATCAGGAATAATTTCTGCCGGCCAGGGTACCGTGAGAGGCTACCATGCTCCTTCAGCGGCTATGGGATGTATTCTGGCTAATTCTGGACAATTTTTCGGCCCCGACGATGATCGGAGGTTTCCGGGATCGAATCCCCGGTCTGGCACCTCCCTTTACCAGATGTTTTCTTCTCTAAAAAAAATTTGGTAATGTTTAAAAATTGAGCCGGTTCAGCCATACAAGCATTTATTGCTTCGGCTGACAAAACGCTCGTCAAAAATTAATAATATATATATATATATAAAGGAGTATAACTGTATTGTTTCATGCCACGGTGTCAAGCACATGCAACGGCAAAGTACTTAACTTCATCACACTGAATCTTTGTCCTCCTGTCTGACATTATCTTTTTAACATTTAGTCATACACAGATAAATAGTACAAAATCTATTTACTTTCCAAGGAAGCTGGAGCAGTGTTCAATTCCTTAAAATTCAAAATCAGCAAGAACCGATTCGGCTAGCAACCGAAATAAAGGCAGCTTTTTCTGTGTCAGCCCTTTCTTTCCTCTTGAAAATGCGAACAAACAATCGAATTATTAACCTAATTTCGAAGCTCCCTGTAAAATTCGTATAATTCAATTTCAATATTTTTTTTTAGTCGTGCATATACCAATTACGAACTCTAAACAAACCAAGTAGCTATCTCGTAAAGCCGACTTCCATACGTATGTCGATCGATTCTTTCTTTTTTTTGCACGCCGACGTTCACTGGTGCAATGCGAGCTGTTAATTGCACACAGCAGACACTGACGAAGAGCATCAAATGTGCTGAGTTATTGTTTTTAATTAGCGCCGGCTTGAGCGTTGTAACGTTAGACATCTGTTAAGCGACGCTTAATTATTATTTGCTACTCATGTCAGTCGGAATTTTAGAGCCTTTCCTTTTTCACGTCGTTAAAAGTTTAGCAAGTTGTTTTAATTTTACGACTTTCTAGGGCCAGGCGCCGCAGAGAAAATTTAGTCTAGTGAGGGCTTTTACAACTTCGCGGAATTTGCAGGGCTGCGGAAAAATTCCTTCGTGTTTGAGATGTCTGTCCTCCATTTTACACTCGACTATTGTGCGCGCAGCGTATCTTGAGTCCTGCACGTTTTATGCGCGGCTACATCTTCCTGGAGGTAGCGGCTTTCATCGACGGCCGCCATTGTTTTTGCAACCATCTAGGATATCAACAAGGTGATCTGCTATCGAAAACATACAATCGATTATCTGTATTCGTTCTGGGACGAACTCAATATAGGCCATGGACACTCTAACGTAAATGCTGGAGTGGTTAGCATGGTTGCCCGCTTTCCATGTCGTGCTTTCTGTCTTGTTAAACGAGTCCACAGCCTTGTCTGAGACCCTTTACAATGGGTATTTGGGCGGAACTCATCGGTTGCTTACTAGTCGACAACAACGTTTATTTGCGAGAAGCCGTTTGCCCAGTCTAACTGCTCATAACAATCGACATATCCGCAGAACTCACTCCCTTTAAAACTAGTTATTTTAGTGGAACTCATTGCCTTTCTACTTGCCCTTTACAATAGTTATTTGTCTGGAATCTGGTAGCTTGTCGACTGGCACACAACAATAGTTATTTGTGAAAAGCCCATTATCTTGCCTACTAGCATCGTACCCGGCTTCGCCCGGGGATTTGTTTGACCCATGGTTGTTTCCCAGTATTTGCTCGGTGCTGCCTTATCGTTCACTGCAACAGTCGATTTTTGTTTGTGTAACACTCCCTCTTTCCGCCAATCCTCTCCCTCCCCTCTCCCCTCCTCCTTTTATCCCGTCCTCTCCCTCTCCTCCTCTTGGTTTCCTTCCCTTCCTCCTCTTTGCTATACGTAGTTGAATGCGGAGGGTTATTTGAATTAATAGCAACACCCCCAGAAATTCTCTTTTAGGTTGAGTTAATCCGTAATCGTATGTTTAATGGTAACAGCTCACTACGGGCCCCCCCCCCCTCCCAGCCTTTCGCTGTGGCTTAATCGATGCGTACCGTGTGAAAAAGAAGTCTGCATGACGTCATGTAATACTTGGCCTTGAGATTACCACTGTGTTTGGTTAGAAGGATAATTGTTAGAGCAAATTGTTATTCGAGGCAACAATACGCCAATTTCAACTTTTTTTCAGGGCAACAACGTCTCAGTTTCAACTTTAAGCCAAAGAATTGACACACTCGCACGTTTTCATTGTTCCCCTTATCGGTCCTTTTTATAGCTCCTGGCCCGATATCCACACTTATCGATCGCCGGTAGCTTAGATTGCTCTTCGTATTTCCGACCATATTTTCTTTACCTGACTCAGCCTTGTATTTTGTCTTGCGTGCTCGCGTAACTACGTCATTCATTCACCCTCTCATCATTCGCGTAGCTTAGCTTTGCCCACTAGAGTAATGACGTCATTCATTCAATTTCTTGTTGCCTATATCGCAGACTTTCGTCATCATGTCGCGTTGCCTTGTCAGATATAAAAAATATTCTTAAAATCACTAAAACTCACCGATTCTTTAAACTTTAAACTTAGTTATCTTTTGTCTAATCTCGAACTCTTAAAATTATGAAGAATCTAGACTTTGTTTTTGTTTATGGCCGATTTCAGCATTGGTTGTAATCTTCAGCTGAGTTGGCCAGCTGACTATGTAAATTACGATCACGTGGATATAACCCTTGGCCTGTCGGGTAAACAGTGTGTCTCCTGCGTCCGTCGTTGCCAGTTGTCTGGTGGGGCTGCCGTGATTTTTCACGGTCAGTCTTTGGTTTTAACTTGTCCCGTCGTTTAATTGTAATAATTTAACTTTTAATATTTTTACGCTGGTTCGACTGAATGCAAAAAAAAAAGGCTTCGCATCGTTTTACGCCGTGCTGATGTCCTGAACTCGTCAGTGCTAAAAGGTAATTACGAACTGAGCTATGTATTATGTTTAGTTAACAGCTGAATGCAATTTAGCGGTCGAGCACGTTTGCGGGATTTTTCCGGTGCCATCTTAACTATAGCCTTGGGTTTTATTGTAGCTACTGGAATCCCGATAGCTGCCTTCGTTAAAATTGGTTGCTAATGAAAGGCGTTCATTAACTATGCTTGCATGCTATGCTTATGTTTTTCAAGTGTCTAGCCTCCTCAATTGGTTAACCACGTTTCCTTCGAAAATACTAAGCCTAATTTGAAAAATTGCTTTGCTTCATTGCCATTAACCCGTAGCGAGAAGCATCACCCTTGATGTGGTTTTGGTTCGATATGTCCGTTACGTGATGCCTAACCCGTCAATTTCATAAACCCGTTACGAGAGGTCTAACGTAAAGGCGTATAAGCCACTAGACTTGTATTAACCGTTTTCTAGTATAAATTAAGCTTGTTCCGTTGCGTGACGCCTGTGCTTTTCCAGAATTTGTCCCGTAACGAAATTTCTAACTGACTGGTTAATAACAGCTGGGTGCCAGAGCGCTTGTTTTCGACTAATAACTGAATTCGCTTACCCATTTTACTCATGTAACACGCGAGTAATTGTAGATATCGCTTTAACGACATTTTATAATAAATCGCAACTTTCGTAAATCTTAAGGTTTTGTCAGGTGTGGGCATTGCTATGTGGATTGGATTTTATTTTCATAGCTGTGCAGATGTAGTATCCTAACTTTGCTTAACTAAAACTTAACCTCCCCTGCGTTCTTTCGTGGCCTTAAGACCCCCACAAACCAACCCGGGACCTCAGCAGAACTATACCCTAGATTTATAATTTCCCCGCTGCCAGTTTTTCCAACAGGTATGGGAAGATGTCGGCTCATTTAACAACCAAGAGCGATACCCTTGCGGGGGTCGTCGTTGCGGTTGCTTCATTTCTGCTGTGAGACTTTGGTTTATAATGTAAGATGTTCCCTTTAAAACAGTTATTTGCGAGGAGCCCATTGCCATTCTATACTTGCCCTTACATGTTTATTTGTGTGAAATTCAGTAGTTTTTCGACTTATCTACAACAAAAGTTACTTGCGAACAGCCAATTATCTAGTTTACATGGACTTTACAACAGATATTTGCGAGGAGTTGACTTACCCTTTACAATAGTTATTTGGGCACAACCCAGTATCTCGCCAACTTGTCCACAACACTTTATTTGCGAAGAGTCCATTCATTACCTACCTTGTCTACGTGCTCTTTTAAACGGTTTATTGCGAGCAGCCCATTGCCTTTCTACTTGCCTTTTACAATTGTGTGCAACCAGTAGCTATTTGACTCGTCCAGAACAATTACCTTTGTACTTGCCCTTTACAATAGTTGTTTGGGTGGAACCCAGTATCTTGTCATCGTGTCTACAACACGCTATTTGCCTCATTACCTTGTCTACATGCATTTTACAACGGTTATTTGCGAGGATGCCATTGCCTTTCTCCTTTGCCCATTACCTTGTCTACATACCTGCTACACTGCTTATTTGCGTCAAGTCTTTTGCCTTCCTACTTGCCCTACGCAATGGTTATTTGGGCGCAGTGGGTAGCTTGTCTACTTATCCATTATAGTTATTTACAAGGAACACATTACCTTGTCTATACATGCCCTTTGCAATGGTTATTTGCGAAGAGACCATTACATTTCAACTTGCCATTTTACAATTGGTGTAGAGTCCATTGGTCCATTGACTTGCCTGTAACTACAGTTATTAACCCGGAATATGCTGTCTGTTTGTTTCGGATAACGCTATCCATTACATAGACGATCTGCGGTTTAGTAATCGGGAAGCATGTAGTTTTGTTGGGCTGGTGATTCGTTGGGTTTCAGTTGCTCCGTAATAAACCAAAATTAAACTGATACAAGCTAAACTAAATGCTCGTTTCCCCTTCCTTGTTGTTGCATGCAGTTCTTCGCTTATGGGTGATTTTGTTGCTGGTACTGTTGCTAGAGAAGACTCACAAATGCTATATTATTGGTAGACTGTTTATGATATTGGAAGTGACCAGAGTTGACGAAAGTTGAAAATTGACAACGAAACCTTTGAATTTAGCATGTCTAAAAATTATACGCCACACAAAACTGTAGAAAATGATAAAAATCAAGTTATTGGCCAGTTACTAAACGAGACCTCACTAGATATTGTAAACATGTTGAAACAGACGTACTCAGGATCCTCATCATGCAAAGCTAGATGCACAGATTAAAGAACTCTCCGTTCCACAGATACGACACTCGTAACTCAGCCAGCGCTTCAAATATGGTCCCTCGTTTCAGCAACGCGTTGGGGTGATGACGTAACACTTCGCACTTTATTCGCCAGATGTCACTAGCACTGAAATTAAAACGCCAAAAAGAAGCTAAATAAATAAGAAATCAAGAGGCAAAGCATTTAATTATTAAAGAGTCAGCATTTACGATGGGCTTTATTGGAACACACTAGTCTGAGAAAGAAAGAAAAAAAAACCAACTTTCACAACTCGGACTCGAACTCTCGTGATTAACGTAGCTTGTTTGGTTTGTTCTGTAAACGTGCCGACGCAGCTGCTCGCGATCCCTGCGCATGCCTGCGTATTTATTATGGCGGACTTTCTAATTATACCCAAAGCTCCTCGCGGGCAATCTTTGCGCCTACTGACGAATCAAGTGCGAAGCATAACTCAGCAAAAAAAAATGAGGACCAACTTTGCCGCGTAGTGTCGCATCTGTGCGCGGTAGTGTTCTTTAATCTGTGGCTAGATGGAAAGCGATATTGCCATGGTAACACACAACTATGCTTAAGTAAGTGAAGTATCATCACCAGCGACGGCGATGCCGACTCAGAAACAGTTTGTGAGCGGCAGTATAGGTACAGGAAACCTCCCGAGAAATAGCTCGCAACCGGCATTTTCTACTAGATTAGGTGCATGCCGTTCTTGGAAAGGTTACCATCTAGTAGACCTAATTACAAAAAAATATAGGCCTAATCACTCAACTATAGGCCTTAACAAATGTGGAGCCATTTATCAGAGTAGCAATGTACTACCGCTGAACTCCCTATAGCGTGTAAGGGAAAAATAATTCAGAAAACTACCTGGATAATCTCTTATCCGATGCAGGTAAAGGAAGCCGCCTGAGAAGTAGGTCGCGAACGGCATCTTCAACTAAATGGATGAATGGAAGGGTACACTGACGGGTGTATGCCGACGGATGCGTTGGCGGTGCATTCCATCCTTGGATTGGTCACTCGCCAATAGACCTACTTACGAACATATATAGGCCTAGCTACTCAAATACAGGCTTAATCACTCAAATATAGGCCTAATGACTCAAATTTAGGCCTAATCAATCAAATAAAAGGCTTAATCAATCAAATATATATAGGTCTAATCACTCAACCACAGGCCTAATCATTCAAATATCGTCCTAAATCAATCAAATACAGTCATCAGAGACGTGCACAGGCCTCCGAGAGTGCAGGGGCAAACTTACTTTTTTCTGGGGACCTTTTTTTTTTAGGTGTTTTAACCTCTTTTTACCCCTTTTTGTGGGATTTTAACCATTTCTGCGCCTCTTTGCACCACTTTCGTAGCAGTTATTGTCTTTTTTTTTGCGTTTTTTAGGCTCTTTTATACCACCGATTCCATAAAAAGGGCACTTTTTTAAGAAAAAAAGGGGCAGTTTGCCATGAGGGCAGGGGCTCGGGCCCCCCCCCCCCCCCTGCTCCTACCCCCCCTCCCGTGTGCACGTCCCTGAATACAGTCCTAATCACTCAAATATAGGCCGAATCACTCAAATGTAGGCCTAATCACTCAAATATAGGCCGAATCACTCAAATGTAGGCCTAATCACTCAAATGTAGGCCTAATCAATTAAATATAAGCTTAATTAAATGTGGCGCCGTCTAGCAGAATGTCAAAGTGCTGCCACTAACCACCTAAGTGTGTAGGGGGAAAATAATCCAGAAACCTACCCGGATAATCTGTTATTCATTAACTTACTGCGAAGCTTAACTGACTAAATTTCGACTTTCCGGTGATGAACTAAACTAGGAGAAAAGCAACAGCAGTTTGTTTTTTTGATCCTGGATTTTTTCCTAAGTTTTCCTGAGTGTTAAGAAGTTATTGCTACAACCTTTTACTTGTTGAATTCAAGCGAAAACCGTAAGACGCCAGTGAGCCAATATTTGCTAAGTATTCAGAACTAAGAATTCCAGAAAACATTTCTTGGTTTAGCACTATACCGCTTTTTTTCTCAGAATCCTTATGTCGGATTTAAATTACTCAGCCTTTGAAAATCATACCGGTTCGAATTTAAAAGGTAATTGCTCTGAGTGAATAAAATCCCCTGGTAGGAAAATGTAGCATGTTCAAAAGAATTAAGCCATTAACAGTCGAAAAACACACGAAAAAATACGTTAAAACGCTCTTGAATTATTCTGTTGAAGCAAATTGGAATATAAGTGATGTTGTTTTGCTGAAAATTTTATTATTCTTTTGACGTCAACCTATTTTTACCGTGCTGACTCTGAAAACCTCCATAGTAGATCGCGTCAAACGTCTTTCCATTTAGAACTCATGAATAGTTTACAGGTTTGCACAAGAGTGTGTTCGTAAAAGTTTAATTTTATGAATTATTGAAAGTTATACTTTTATGAATTTGCTTAAATGCGTGTAAAACTTTTAGGCGCAGTCATAAACAGCCAAAGTGATGTTTTCAACCTCTGTGTGCAAATAAAAAAAAAATGGCCGATGTATGTTAGAAGATACCGCATTAGTATCATCTACTTATATGTGTGTTATCTTACCCTATACGTCAACATCTTGGATTTCGGGCGTAAAGATTGTAGAAGACGGGTTCTTTTGCTTTTGAAAAAGTCGGAAACTTTATACCAAACTGAACATTAAATAAATCCGTGCATTTGTAAGGAGATACTGCGATACTAAGAAATACTGATCATATGAAAAAAGGTATTTACGTGCTTTAATGTAACGAAGCCTCCAAAAAAAAAAACCCAAATGGACCAGAAAACTAGATTGGTGTTTCCACGTCATAATTACTAAGAAAAAAATTGGATTTCATCAATTTGGACCAAAAAGATCTGATATCTACCCCAAA
>JAHWFP010029012.1:21042-34429 GCA_023313725.1 Lithobius niger
CCCAAAACAAAACTTGTTAAGGATTCCCGCCAAGCTTTTCAGCCGTTTGAAGTCGTGATATCAAACGCCAAGCTCTTTCGCCAAGCTAATCCCACCGACTAAGACTTCAAACGTTAAATGAAATAATTGAAAATTACGCAGTAAGCAGTTTTCATATATTTCATTTAACCTTCGAACTCTTAGTCGGTGGGATTAGATTGGCGAAAGTGCTTGGCGTTTGATATCACGACTTCAGACGGCCGAAAATCTTGGCGGGAATAAAAATAAAAAGTTTGATGTGATGTACTGTGGACGTTTCCGGAGTCATTCCGGTATAAATAGATTCGAATCAACTCTGTATATGGATGTCTTCTAAGTTTGTTAGTTTTTCATTGTTGTAGCCGTGCATTAATTAAAGGGTATTGACCGAAAACCGAGAGCCTTATAAAACAATGTCCCAAAGGCGCGCCAGTGCCCGCGGGCATTGTTGTATAATGTTGTTGCCCGTGGTTTTTGGTTGTTATCCATTACGATGCCCGTTGATCCTTCAATAGAAAAGTACGAGCGCCGCTTCGTTTGCTCCTGTTGGTGAAGGGGAAGTTCGTTTAACAATGCACAGCCACGAGCACCAATACGAACCAGACGTTTAACAAACGGGGGCATAATGCCAACAAAACACTGCTCAGTTATGCCACCCTTTGTAACCAACAATGGTTAAACAATGCTTTAGCAATTGTTGGACATATTGCCCCCTTTTTGCTGTTAACACACCGAAAAGCATTGTTTAACCATTGTTATATCAGGTCACGATATTGCTCAAACGGGCGTTATATTTGGTCAGATGCAGGGCTGCAACAATGAAATTGATTGTTGAAAACAGTGCCGTCTTACTACCATGAAGACTGCACGGCGCAGAAGAGGAAAAACAGGAATAAATACGGTGACTTTAAAAACAAAACGATCGTGCAACTATGGAACAGAAAAAAAAACCACAGGGATAGGTAGCTATTTAAAACATATTTGCCTTATTTTGAGTTCCAATTTGTAGCAGTAATTAATAAACGTCTTTGTACCGGAAATTTCACGGATATTTAAGCATGGAAATAAAAAAAAAAATAAAAAAACAGAAATTAAAAAATATAACGGTCGTAGACTTATCGACGAATTGTGTGATGTTGCTGGAGTTATTTTAGTTCAGGTTACACAACCTCAGTTCGCAATACTTCATAAAAATAGTGCAGTTATTTGTAAATTATTTTGGGCTGTTGAGTCACTTTTTTGTGTCGTTTTCCATCTACTACGTCACATTCATTAACAAGCATCATTTTTAGTTCAACACCCGGCGGCAGAAGCGTCAAAATATGTGTGCTAAATGTTAAACGCATTTTTCCGTAGCTGGGTAAAGTGGCAATTTCTCAATCCCCTGGTTCGCTAAAGGAGCAATTCAAAACTGCATTCAAACGACGTGTCAGCGATAATAAGGAAGAACGTATACCACGCGCCATGGCTGTTTGCTGTGACGTGCATATCACGTGACTGGGGTAGTCCAATCAGATGGCCAAACAGGCGTTGTTCTCGTTCGTCATTGGCTAACTCATGGTGACGTCACGGCAAACAGCCGTTGCGCGTGGTTTAAGTTGCAACAATTGACTCGTTGCACAAGTTTGTTGGAAAACGTTGTTCGGCGCTGTAAGAAAGCGATCTCACTCTGTTGATCTCACTCGATATTCCTCGGCTTTCATACCGCATTATTGCCGAATGCCGTTGTCTAACTGATATACTTATACCACACTCATATGGTTCTCGCCGTGAATTCCAAACAGTGCATCATTCTTACAACGCCATTGTCGACAGAACTAACCAGTGAGTTCTGGAACACTCTAATAAGTTCTTCCAATAAGAGAACCAGGATAGTTAAGCTGAAAACCAAATCAAATTTACCGTTTTTGGATGAAGGGGCAATTTCTCATTTCCCTTGTTTGCAGAAGGGGTATTTCGGAATCAAGGTAGAATACGTAACAAGCATATTAATGCTTATTAATACTTTGTTTTCAATACTTGCGCTTGCCATAGGGAAAGTCAAAATACTAGGCCTACGTGTTGATGTTCGGACGATAAAAATGTTGCCACGCGCAAGACGCATTGTTAAAAGATCCACCTTTAGGTGAAGGAAAGCATATTCACATGACCAAGCGTCAGTTTAAAAAAAATCTTCAGGTGCAGAAAAGCATATTAACATGAACTATGCACAACGCATCAGTTAAAAGACCCATCTTCTGCGTGGAGAGATACATAAAACGCTGTAAATAATATTAAGGAAAATTGGAAATAAAGCCAACACCGAAAATTATACACTAGAAATAACGTAGTTCAGTAAGCCACCTTTATGCACTTACGTTTCATCGGAGTGGCATGACCCGGATTCGCCCCCAGATCACTTCTATAGCGCTTTAACCGTGACCAGGACTCCATTGTCTATGGCCGAGCACATTACGCTAGAGTCCGGCCACTGAATGAATGACTCGGCGTTCGTCGAATATCGCCCATGTTTGCCAGTACGATAGGTGCACCTTGCCGACAGTGAGTTCAATCGAGCCCAGACATGGCGCCGGCGTCGAATTCGGCTTCGTTAGGGAAGCGCGGTAAAACAGTTAAATTCGGGAGATAGTTTAAAACGTCGTAAAGTATTTCGAATCTAGGGTGAGTGAATGTGGAGAGTTTAGAACAAACACACAATCCAGAAAGTGTGCAATGGCTGCTACTGTGTCGTGAGGTTTTCCTATACGGCTCCTGCAAGGTGCGTAGTCCTATAAGCTTTTCCGGGCAAGTTATGTACAGACGCCGGGAAAAAAACGGCCGCGTCTATCACCCATTTTGCAGCCCAGTTTTTTGGACACGTCAATAATAAGACGTATTATTGTACACATACATGAAAGCAGTGATTTGGGAGTGGGGACCGCAGCCTAGTTTGCCATTTTTTTATGGTTGTAATCGGTGTTAGCAGCAATTAACGTCAGCGGCGGCACCAAATTGGTACGACGGTGAGAGGGAAAACGATGCGCTGATGCTTTGTTTCGTGCTAGGATTCAAAACGTTTGTCAACAGAACAAATCCATGAAAGAAGATTAGTGCAACACTAAAGGCTTAACGTCTGGATACGGGAAATCTTACGAAATGATCGGGAGTGGACAAAAGACGATGTTGATTTGCAACTACACTTTGTACCGGTTACGTGTGTAAATAAATGAGCGGTCGCATTGCTTGCATGCTTATCTGACAACTAACACTCAATGTTTTACTTTGACCACGCTTTTTTTCTCTTTAATCCAGGATTTACACACGCTTCAAGGTCACACGTGTGAATTTATTGTAAACTATTTTCGCATCACCAAACAATCGAAATCACGAGACTGCTATCGATTTAACAGTTACAGTAGTTACAGTAGTCCAACAGTTTTTCGTGATAGTGTTTTTTTTTAGACACGTGGAACTAAAGTCGTATTTATTCTGAATTCGTCTTATGTTACTTAATTTTTTTGAATTAAATAAATTATTAAATAAATTAAAAGTATTTACAGTAATTCAATATTTCACAATTATTTTGTTTGTTTGGCTTTTGGGCAGTTGAATTTGGATGGCTTGCCTGTGTTACTTGTTGTTGCCTAGCAACCACAAGGGGAGGATGATCGATGCGTGAAGAGCGACGTTGAAGTACAAACCTTGTTTTTAAATCGGTTTTACTGTAAAAATACTTCTACTGGAGCCAACATTTTATCATTTCACTGTGTTATGAGAGGAACCATAAATTATCTTTCTTCATTGCTGAAATTACCTTATGTGTAACAACGTCTCGAAACGAGACCGTGTCACATCATTCCCACTGAATTCAAAGCACGGACGAGCTCGATTCGATCATATCCGCAGCTGTCTCGCACGACAGGAACTCCCTGGACCAAGCTCGTAATATAGCGCTGCCAAACCATACGAAATATACTGTGCCTTGGTAATGGCTAATGAATGGCCAACAGTGCACCTTGCACGCACCTCAAACAGACGAGCGAGGCCACGACTTAAACAATCGATGATAACATCAAGTCATTCTCTTAGTGGCCCGATTATAGTGACCTTAGTAACGGGTTCAGTGCGTTATCTTTATGCCAGTGGAAGATGTGGAAGATGTGGATAAGGCGCTATGCAAATGAACTGGGGGAGAACTGGGTAGCCGGTTCGAATTCGGGTCATGCTACTCCGACGAAACGTAAGTGCATAAATGTGGCTTACTGAACTACGTTATTTCTAGTGTATAATTTTCGCTGATGGCTTATTTCCAACTTTCCTGTACGGATACAGGTAGATGACCTGGTTTTTATCACAGAGTCTTGTCTTCCCCGACACATTTGGAATACAGACGTCAGAGATGGCCAGACGGGATGCTCACGTCCGAGCGTGCTTGCTCAAAACTAACTTGGGCTAGATGCCATCCCATACAAATCCTCTACCGGTTAGAGAATCAGTAGAATGGCTTAGGGTTCTGGAGGTGCTGTAAGTAATTTAATTTACACTCTTGGTAGAGCGACGTCCGAAAAAAATTCACACTGTTGGTAGAGCAACATCTGGAAAATCGTCGTGTCCAGCCAACGAAAAACCGAGCTGGACAGTGTGCTAAAAATTTAAATCAGTTACAACGGTCCATTGCTGCCAAATCCATGCAATAACCATTTGATCAGCCTACTTTTGTTTAGTGTAGCAGTGCTGAACGGAAGTACTATTGTCACTGAAAAGAGAATGACTCATTTTCCTGTTAGCACGGAAGCTGTAATAGTATAATATGGTATGGCGCTCCCGTATGATATGAAAGAGCCATTATCAATTTGTGAATATAAAATTTGTATAAATTTCTACACGTTAGACGATGCATAAAAAATGTATAGAATTAAAACTAGCATTTGTTTGCCCTACCGTATTATTTACGTAGGTTTTATCTTTACAAAAAAAACTGGTATCGCTTCCCTGGTGGCTGTGAAATAACTTTTTGCCTCTATTCGTTACTGTTTCTGTGCCCTTTCGGACTCATGTGACGTCACTTCCTGCGGCATGGCTGCCTCCTATCCGCAACAAGTAAGCCTCCTTCGTTTAATCCTTAGCCTGAGCCGGAAGTTAAGTTTGTTACGTAAAATATGGCCTGTTGGTGCTTCTTGTCCTACAAAAAAATATCGTTTGTATAAATTTGATATCTCACATATGCGACGTTTCTCTACCAGTTGACTAATTTATGTAAATGTGCAACGCTACACTGCAACTACATTTTACATTTTTATCATTTCGTTATTGGAAGCGTCGTTCGCCTGAAAATAAATCGCCAGGGAATGCCTAATGTTTGCATTTTTACTTATTTTAATCGCTCAGACAAGCGTTCAAAAGTAGTAGGTTCAGGACACAACACACAGCGTATACACAGGCAGACAGAAGTTTTACAAATTCAGCTTTTCCCATTTAAAACTTTTAATTTAAATATTAGCTCACCTTAATAGTTAATTTGTATACCTTGTTTTTGTTAATTAAATTTGCGAAATTAATGTTTGAATAAATTACACACGGTTTGATTTCGATGGAAAATGAAAATTTTTCCCCTTCCAGTACATTTCCTTTCACCTTCGTTCCCAGCAAATTAAATCTGGAAAGGTGCTTTGGTGCTAAAACACCAAAATGATCGATCATGGGATATAAATAAATAAATAAATAAATAAATAAATGGATTCAACCACTGGAGTGGTTGGGAGTTAGAAGGGCTTGTGGCCACTGTCACAATGTTAAAAATATTAAGAGGACAACACGGGCCTCTTTAAAAAAAAAAACCCCGTAGACAAGTCTTGCCCAAAAGGTGCTTAGAACGGTCAACTGAGCCCGCCTGAACAGCTTCATCAGGAAGAGCGTTCCAAGCTCTTATCACCCTCACACTGAAAAAGTTTTTTCGGCAATCTAGCCTAGCTGACTGTAGGGCCAATTTCAGTCAATGGCTTCGAGTGGCAGAATAAAGGCAAGGATCGAAGAAGGGTAAATCGATTGGTAAAAGGCCATGGACGATTTTAAAAATAAGAATCAAGTCGGCACGTAGCCTGCGCATTTCCAAAATCTCGAGTCCAACGCGAGACAACCTAGTGGCGCAGGGCAAATTCCGCATGCCAGATAATTTCTTAGTAAATTTGCGCTGGACTGATTCCAGTTTGTCAATGTCTCCCAACAACGTTGGTGACCACACCGGGGATGCATACTCTAAAAGCGGTAGCACGAAAACCTTGAAGGCCCAAACCTTAATTTTTGTATTACCAGAAATGAAACAGCGATCAACAATAGCGAGTCTCTGAAATGCCCTGAACGCAATCCGAGTACAGTATAAAGAAGGTTTCAAATTTTGAGGTCAAACAAACCCCCAGATCGTTGATTTCTGAAACAAAAGGTAATGGTTGGTCCTTTAAGTGATATACAAAGGATCAAGTTTTGCGGCCGACACTGAACATCTGGCCCTTACGTATAGAGAGTGGGAGCTGCCAATCCATACCCCGCTTACCCGCAGTTCTCTGATTGGCTGTTCCGGTTGCTTGGGCGGAAATGACTCCTGTTATGCCATACCACGGTGTGACTCAGTACGCTTCGAAAGCGTTCGAAAAGACAATACTACCGGAAGTCCACAATGAACCATCTTCTCTAGTCGCTCCATCTTTGGTACCAGACTAGAGCGTTGCAAAGACTATTCGGTGGCTTTTCCTGTCTGTCCGACGCTTTTTTTTCAATTTCGAAACGGTACCAGACAGAGACGACACGGTCTTCACCGTTAGTTTCAGTGACCAAAATTGAGTTAAAAACGCGACAAATTAAAACATCGTTGTTTCCATATAGCAAATCGGCTGTCTCGTCGTAACTAAATGGAATGTTAACATTTTAATAGTCGCATGTAAACCCTAAGGTAAACATGCAACCATAAAAAAAAACAAAAGGATTTTGTTAATAACAGCACACATTTAAAATAGTCTCGTCGCCATTCTGCATGGATGAATAAGAACCTACTCTGGAATCAAATTCTCCATTATCTGCGGCTTATGAAATTAAAACGTCAGGTAAAAAAAAAATTTTGCAACGTCAAGTTGCTATGAGCAAGAATTTTTAGGGTTGGGGAGAAGAGTTTGTGACTGACTACTGACACGTCTATTAGTTCTCTCTGAATTTGTAGAGGGCGCCTTGAGTTTTATGTGGGAATTTCAACTCAGTTTTCAGCCTAAAATTAAACTAAACTAAACGAAACTAGCTTGTATATAATTTTTATTATTTATTTTAGCTTATAGTTGAAATTTAGTTTACTTCAGTTTTGGGCTGAAAAATGAGCAAAAATTACTAGATGGAATGAGTGGCGCTTTCTGATTACTCGGATGGAACTAATAGGAATGAATGTAACATGTTTCAATAGGAACTTTTTAGAGTTACAAATTCTTCTCCCCCAACCCTATAAATTCTTGCTATGAGTTGCGGCTGGCTTCACCAACAGCACTCCCGCCACTTTGCTCGCTACCACTGATCTATATACGTGGCGTTCGGCGAACACTGTATCTGTGTGCCGGGACCCGCACCGCGTTGCTGCTACTTACGAAATTAAATCGGCAGGTAAAAAATAGGTGTAAAAGCTGACAATTACGCGTAAAATCTAAAATACGCCTGCAAGCTAACACATTTTTAACAAGCAATTATGATGGTTACTGCTTTTAGATATTATAATAGATCGCTGTTGCAGTGCGTGATGGAGGTGTGCGCCTCAACAAATAATGGAAGTGTCGGAACTGGAAAAAGACCGAGAAGAAGACCGGTTGCGACTATAGGTAGTCGGCTGTGGCCACTTTTTTTTTCAGTTTAGAACGCAACTTATGACAGAGAAAAATTATAAATATTAAGCCAGCCTCTTGTGATATTAGGCTACTACTGGTGATTTGATGCTCCGAATAAATATTTCACCTAATCCCGTAAAGTTTAAAGTTGGAGTGACAAATTTTACAGTTGAACACAATAATCCAGAAGGGTACAAAACTACCATGAATTCAGCCAAAAATAAAGAACATAAAAAATGGTAAATACACGAAAGAGATCCATCTAACAAAAAAACAAACAAAAAACGGAAGAATGTCAAAATATAACAATAGATAGCATTGTCTGCACGGACGGGACGAACGAAATGAGCAAATTCTGTATGATAAAAAAAAAACATAGAAAATGTTGACAAGTCATTGGGCATCCGAGCAAAGGCAACGGACTCCTGGTAAATAAATATTTTAAAGGGTAAGTAAACAATCTAACGGGCTCCTTCAACAACAACAAAAAATAATTTCACACAGAAAGAGGCAATGGGGTACGGACAAATAAACATTTTGAATAGTATGCTAAACAATGTCATGGACTCCCTTAGCGTCCTTAAAAAACTTAATGCTGAAAGAGGAAATGGGGTCCACACAATTAAGGATTTTAAGAGTAAGCAGGCAATCGAATGTGGTCCTTTAATCACAATATAAAACTTACTGCAGAAAGAGGAAACGGAGTTCGAACAATTAAGGACGTCAAAGGGTAAAGAGATAAGCAAATGGGGTCCCCTCCGCTAAAATACAATAAACTTTAACGCAGAAAGACGAAATGAAGTCTGCAGATATACGAATATTGAAGGTTAAGTTAATCTCAACGGCTTCGACAATTTAACGGGGGATTGCCACCTACTGACAAGCTGCAGCATTTATAGCCATTTACCGCTATCTAGTTTTGTCCAGCCCTTACTTTCAACAGGCGAAAGAACACACAAATAAATTTCTTTTTATACAACAAACAAGCCACGTGCCTCCTTAATTATTGAGTGTAAAGTTGGTGGGCCCACGTTCACCAGCGAGCAAGCGGTGAAGTTAAGCGACGTCACGGCGCTTTTTTCGCTCTATCGACCGTTTTGAAACACAGACTTTGAGCCGCTGGATGGGCGCCATCCAGTGACAGTGATATCTTTAACCTTGACCCCTTGCTCCCTGGTGCACGTGGACGCACCAACTTTGCACTCAGTAATCCAGGAGGCACGTGGCTGGTTTGCTGTGCAGAAAGAAATTTCTTTGCACATTCCTTCGCTTGTTGAAATCAAGTGTCACGCAGAACTAAATAATGGTAGATAGTATTAAATGCTGCAACCTGTCATTCGTCGATGAATAGGCACCTTTAATGGGGGCCTTCAACTACAATGAAAAACTTATCACAGAAAAAGAAAACAGGGTGAACACAATTCAGCATTTTAAAGGGTAAGCAGACAATCTAAAGGGCTCCTCAACTACAATTAATGGCATCCGTATAATTCAGAATTTAAATGGTAAGCAGACAATCTAATCGGCTCCATCCACTATAAAAAAAAACACCAGACAAAAAATGCAATGAGGTCTGGGCGAATAAAAATTTTAAACGGTTAGTAGACAGTTTAATGGGTTCCTTTAACTGCCACAGGAAGAGGCCATGAGAAGGATAAGTAGACAATGTAATGGGCTCCTGCAATTAAAAAAAAAAATAACTTACCACACGGAAGTCCACTTTACCTACCCTTATAGTGTACATTGCGTTTATATGTTTACATGCACGTGTTAAATGCTGCCTATGGACGTTTCTTTTTGGCCGTGTCAGTATGGCTCAGCGGCAGAACCTCGGCCTTTGGTTTCAAACGTCGTGGGTTCGATCCCCCGCTCAGGCAGTCTAACATATAAGTCCAAAACGCAACGTAAATAGGTTTGCATCTGTATTTATTTGATTCGTGAGCCGTCGGCCTTCCGTCCTGTTTGAAGAGAATAGAGTTAGAAATTTATTTTTATTGCGAGGAAAAAACGTAAGGAAAACATCCCCACGTTGTTACGATCCTATTTTATAGGAAAGAAGCCATTACACACACCAAAATATAAACGTGTAAAATTATACAGTCAAACAAATGTAAACGTACAGGAGAACGAAAGCCAGCTTTTCAGATAATGGCTTGGTCGGCCACTTTACTATACCACTTTAACCGGCAGTTGGGAGTGAACGCGGAAATTAAGTCCACGTGCTCTGCTGATTGCCACAGATAATGTCCGACCTCTCTTGTGGCCTGGTTCTTGTTAAAATTAGTTAATTAACTTGTGGTACTTTAAAGTACCATGTCTGCTTTGTTGCAAAGAGTTGTTGAACCTAAGTGGGAAATAACCATTGTGTACTGTAAATGATGGCTTAAACTTTACGACCTGCTTGAAAATTAATTTTGTGTTATGACGTTCGATAATGTACATACGTCCTGTTCTCGCTGCATGTCCCTGTGTTGCGAAACTGTCGGAAATACGTCCCCGTAATAATTCCGACGTTGCTGTCGTGACGTCAGGAGGGCCTGGCATCGGCTCCGGTTCGGTTTGGAGAAGATACGGAATTAAGTCTACACGCCAAATTGAAAATTGCACACTGCGCAGTTTTCAAGTATTTCGTTTAGCGTTTGAAGCCTTAGAGGGCGGGATTAACCGCCGATAGAGCTCGGCATTTGATATCACAACTTCATCAGACAAAAAAAAAATAATAATCGGTGCAGGTAATCCTTTTCGTGTTTTGTTTTGGGGAGCTATCACATTTATCTGGTTCAAGTTGATGGGGGTCCAAATTTTTCCCCTTCCAATTGCGACATATACTGCCTAAAAGCCAGTGATAAGGTCCCATATTTTTTTTTAGCCTTAGTCTGTATTAGTATTTAGTATTAGACTAATTAGAGTATTAGTCTGTTGAAAACCACTTAACTCGTATTATTAGCAGTGAAAAAAAGCAACACGTTACCAGAAATTGTTTTCCTTTTTTTCTGAGGACTTCCCCCCCCCCCCCCGCCCCCGCGCCCCGTGGCTCTATTTACCATAGTCACTTAAAAAAAAAACCCTCCTTAACGAACCCATTTAGCATCCTCCTGTATTTTTTTGACTGAGCTGGGAGGATTATTTTTTGTTTTGTCCTGCCAAAGCACTACCAACAGATTTTTGTGCTAATTTAGCACACGAATCTCGTAGTTGTTCTTTGGCAGTTCACAAAAAAAAAAAAAACCTAATCCACCCAGCTCAGTCAAAAAATACAGGATGATGCTAAATGGCTTTGTTAAGGAGGGTTTTTTTTTAAGTGCGTCAGAAAAAGAGGAAAAGAATTTTTGATAACGTGTTGCTTTTTCCACTGCAAATAATCCGAGTTAATAATAATAATAGTTTCCTGTTCATCTCTAGGAACCAGGGTGGATGGGAAGGGCAACATTCATTGCCACTGATACCCAACCACATTTTAAACAAAGTTGTGGAACAACTGATCATTGACACATTAAAAGAATAACAAGGGCAGATAAAAAAAAACGATTAAAAGGGATGGGATAAAAAGGGTTGCAGATTAAAATCATTAAGTTTACGCTTGAAAGTCTGTACCGAGCTAGCCGAGACAATGTCTTCCGTCAGTGCATTCCAAACAGGTGCAACCCGGACCGAGAAAAAAAACTTCCTACAATCAAGACGGAGAGGTGGTAACTTCAGCAAACCAAGACACTAAACACTAATGGAAATCCACTAAGGCTAAAAAAAAAATATGGGACCTTATCACTGGCTCTTAGGCAGTTTATGTCGCAATTGCAAGGGGAAAAATTTGGACCCCCATCAACTTGAACCAGATAAATGTGATAGATCTCCAAAACAAAACACGAAAAGGATTACCACCGATTATTATTTTTTTTTTGTCTGGTGAAGTTGTGATATCAAATGCCAAGCGCTTTCGCCTATTAATCCCACCCTCTAAGGCTTCAAACGTTAAACTAAATACTTGAAAACTGCGCAGTGTGTAATTTTCAAATTTGCGTGTAGCCTTTGAAATCGGTGGGGTTAACTTGGCAAAAGAGTTTGACGTTTGATATCGCGACTTCGACCGGCCCAAAAAACTTGGCAGCAACCCTTAATAAGTTTTGTGTTGGGTAGATCTCCTTTAAACGTAGCTCGGGGTTTAGAGCAAACATGCAGCCGTGTGGTTGACAAGCACTGCAAGCATCCGCTCACTGTCAAACTACGGAGCAAACTTCAACCTTCAGCCCAACACCCAGAAGGGACGTGCTTTGCATCAACCAACCACCAAATTAATGAATGTTGCTTTGCACGCGCGTTTAATCTAAAACCTAGGTGATTTAATGCAGATGAAAGGTTCTTTATAACGTAAACTTTCACTCGAATTATTAAGGGAAATTTTCCCAGCAACTGCGACCTGTGCTAATATAAGATCTTAACTGGAGTGTGGGCGGTGGCTGGTTAGGCGGTTTTTGAGGCACTGTCCCAAAGTCAGACAGTTTAAAAGCTACATCAGAACATAATTTTAGCAACAACAACAAAAAAGAAAGAAACATACGGGACCGGTCATTCGAAGGAAGAGGAAAGCGAGCCAAACAACGAAAACCATACACTACTCAAGTATCAATCTCAGGTCTTATAAGACGTTAATTTTTAGGGTAGGCCTATAGAGCAGTGACACGACGTAGTATTATTGTATACAACTCTATGCTGGAGCCTTAACGGGTTAGCTGCAAGGGGCACTGCAGAGAGAAACAGAAGGGCGTCATACTGAAGCCGATGCTGTGAAGAGTGATATCTTAGACCTAAAACGCGCGATTTTTATTGTTGGAGAAAACAACGTTATTTTAAGCCTAAGAAATCCGCTCTTCCGTTGTTTTTCCCTCCATTTTTATGTAGTGCACCTTGTAGTTATGCCCTCCAAAACCCATACTGGTGCCAATATGGCAGCACTGCTTTATTGGTTGACTGCTCGTCACGTTGCTTATTGAACGCAGTTTAAACATTGAATACAGGTTAAAAAACACCTTTCTTGTGGTTTCTTTCTACATGATGATTACTGTACATCACGTACACATTGTGTAGTCGTTGAAGAAATACTTTATTAATTTTTAAACTACACTTTGGTTACTGAACGTCACATAGACGTTGTAAAGACGTTGAAGAATACTTTATTCATTTTTAAACTACATGTTGATTACTACACGTCACGTAAACATTCCATATAGACGTCGAAGAGCTACTTTGTTTATTTTTTTAAGCTTTACGTTGACAACCGCACGTCACGTAAACATAGTATAGACGTTGAAGAGCTACTTCATTCATTTTTAAACTGCACGTTGATTACGGCACGTCACATAAACGTCGTTACACATGTGGTACATCACACCTATAATTTACGTTTATTCCACGCCTGTTACACGAGCCAATGACCAGAAACGTTCAACGTTGAGTATACGTGTTCACAACGTTTAATCAACGCGAAAAGCTATTGCATCTAGTCCTCTTTTAGAGGTTAAAAATGATGTGATATTTAC
>JAHWFP010029021.1:9449-25943 GCA_023313725.1 Lithobius niger
CCCCCCCCAACACACTAGTGTGTGTCTTGAAACATTAATGGTAAAAATGGCAAAAGGTGCTTATTATTTATACTTACTTATAATGTTTGAGAACATAAGGGCCTGGAGACACTTTTAATTTTTTACACATTTTCTTCCCTTCTCTGGAAATAAAGATATTAAAATATACGCATTAAAAAATACAGTAAACAAAGTCTAAAATCACAATAAAACAAATAGACTTCCATTAAAAAACAAAAACAATAATACAGAACAAAGCAAACAAATAATTGCTTTCATTCAGATCAAATTACGCTGGAAAATGCTAAAGCGTAGAAAAAGCAGAATGTAAGATTCAGTGAGAAAGAAAAAAAAATTAATCAGCGGCAACAGAAAACGGTTTTTAAAGCTAATTCACTACTAATTAAGGCAGTACCAATGCCAAGCGGTTGAGCAGAGGTTTACCGATGAACTGGTAATCGGTAGCTCGGCAGTTCTCGATGTACTACATAATCAAGTAAAGCTGATGTTGTGGCCTGAGAAACAGTCGTGACATACAAATAATTACTTGCAGATCTAGTTTCACTCCACTTTCTCCAAAAGCCAAAAGTTAAATCATCAATAAAAAAATACTTTCACTCTATAAAGGTGTAAACACTTTCGCAACACAACTGTTCCAGATGGACAAAAGACGTACTGGTACGTCCACTGTCAATGACTCAAAGCATGTAATTTGAAGTGTTTATGCCAATTTCTGCCACAAGAGGCCACCACCTTGTAGTACAACGGTTGCACAGCTGTAGCCGAGTGTGGCTGTCTTGCCTATCTAGATTTTTGGTAGAAAGATGGCTGCCGCACAGTTTTCAGTATTTTTTTTTTATTTTACCCAACTTTCTTTTGTTTATATTTTGAAACCAAGGCATGTAATCACAAAATTATTGGTGCCATTGAAAAGTTTGTATGCTATTTTTATCTACAATTTTCAGAAGAAAAAAATGTTAAAAACAAATTTGCAACGACTGCTCACGATTTTTACGCAACAGTCAAAATCGGTCAGTTGTCTGTGACATTTGACAGTTTTTTTGGTCACGAGCGAAGTTGTTAACGAAACCAATGCTCTTTAGAATATTATAGCACAGCCTAGGTGACCTACTCTGTGCTAGGGATGAAGTTGTTGAAGCGACACTGTTTTATTATTTTATTTATTTTTTTACAATGCACGTTAGCTCGGCTCAGCAAGCAAATAATTTTGAAATTAACCGGTTCGGAGAGAAAAATCCCACTCAGTGTGGTCTTACTACTAACTAACACATGTTTTAAGGCAACACAAAATTCTAGAGTTGGGCTGCAGCATGGATTAAAATTTGTGTTTGTGCCACTCTATTTATTGTTTCATCAAATTTAAGGATTTTTCTTGGAATCCTGACCTTTATGCCTTAGGATTTTTTCGCATGGTCACCCGTCTAAGGATGGCATGTGCTTGGTAACTGGTGCATCTCGTTGCTGACCTTTACCGACCGGAATTTCAGAAGATGCTGCTTGTGAGTTATTTCTCAGGTGGCTTTATGGTTTATATGCTATGGTACCATAACAGATGCGAGCTCTGTTTGGTCTCCTTATTTATTAAGAGATACTGATCATGTTGAATCAGTTCAACGTGGTTTTACAAAAAATTTGAAAGGTTTTAGGGACGTAACTTATGGTAATTCGCCTTAGGATGCTGGGTATCGAATCACTCGAACTTAGAAGGCTGAGAGCAGATCTATGTCTTACTTATCTTCTATTACGTGGTAATTTAAAGGTGGACTCGTCAATCTTTTTTGAATTCCGCCCTGGAAATTATACCAGAGGTCATCCGTGGAAGCTCGTAGTTCAGCAATCTCGTACAAATACTAGAAAATTCTTTTTTTGCAATCGCGTGATTAATTGTTGGAATAGTCTACCATCATCAGTGGTCGAGTCAAACAGCCTCGCCGTTTTCAAAACTCGCTTGAAGACCACTTGCCTGGATAAATTTTTGCGTAGGAATATTATTTAAACCTTTAATTTGTTGATGGGATTTACGGCTCACTTGCCGGCTATCACTGGAGATTACCCAATTATGAGTCATCGCTCCGCCTAGGATTTGACGCTTATTTTTTTTTTTTCAGGTTTCTCCCAACCTCCATTGTATACTTTTTGGAATTGTATTTTGTTTTTCATTAATACTTTGTAATTTTGTGTTTACTTTTTTAGGATTGTATTTCTTGTCTTTCTTAGTTACTTTTTTGTAATTTTGTGGACGGGTGTAAGAGGCTTGCCCTTCCCAGCTCCCTTTTGCCCATTGTCAAATAAAATTCATCTTATCTCATCTTATCTTATCTAACAGATGGTGCTGCAAGTTTTGATTCTAAGCGTTGCTGCCATTTCTGTGACATGATGACTCGCATGTAAACAGTAATGGTTAACGGTATTAATAATAGGGATCGACCGGATACCATTTTGCCGGATCAGGGTCGGTTCTGGATAATTTGATGTCAGTGCCGGACCGGTTCCGGATCCAGGGTAATTCCCACACAAGAACAAAATTTTTCCCCCTTATAAGTTGCAGCTATGGTGTTAATATTCGCTTGTTTCACATTACTTTCTTACAATAAATACTTAGAAGTCTTACGCTATTAAGAGTACCAGTATAGTATAATTGCATGTAGGCTAGAGAACTGTTTTTGCAATGCTGCTATATTCTGTAAATTTTTTTTTTGAAACAGACAAACAAAGCACTCATTAGGTTAATCAATCAAAAAACATTTTTCTAGTTGAAGGATTTCTCATTGATTAGCATACTGCTTCATTTCGAAATTTGCTAAATTTTGCAATATTTGTGAAACCAGTATGTAGTCTCTGCATTTATTTTAGATTAAAATTGTTGAATTTTGGTTGCATTAAAAAAAATCAAAATCACAACAGGTCTTTTATTTACAGCTTTTTTACGTTGGTTTCGTTCTTTTTTTTTTTTTTTGCTTTCATTCCCTTTTAAATTGCTTTCGTTCCGTTTTGTATTGCGGACAGGATAACAGACCGAATGCAAAATAAAAGAACGAAAGGGGGAAAAAAAAGGGAACGAAACCAACATAAAAAAAGCTGTATTTATTTTTTTTCATTTTATGAACAAAACTGTCTCGATTCTTGCAACATGGAAGTCATCTTTGGTTTATCATGCTATTATTTCTTGCTAAGTTTTTGATGCCGTCATTAAACCGTCTTGCTTTTCGAATTTAACCCCTTGGCGTCCAAACCACGATTTATCGTCACTTCAAAACCATTTCTAAAACTCCCGACGCACCCTGGATTCAAAGTCCCGTTTGCAAAGAAAAACCGCCATTGCATACAACAGAGGTATAATTTCGACTGAATTAGGTACTTTGGCACGCATATTTTGGATTTATTTTATTTAATATCATCTTTTAATTACCTCAACTGATGTTTTTGTTGGCCGTGTCGTCAAAATTGACGTGAAATTGCTTTTGTTTGCTAAAATTAGCCCCCTGATTCAAGCTGTCGTAACACAACAACGCAACGAACGGCCGCCATCTTGGTCGCGTTGGAAAGCTGAGATTCCCAAATTGGCACGTGTATAGCAAGTGATCACTCATCGCGGCGGGAGCCAGTCACAAGTATGTCACGCGAAGCGAGTCAAGATCACAGCCAATGGAGCTAGCAGGTGCGCGTCTCTTGGCGGACAGCCGGCTGGGAGTGGGAGCGAGATGGTGGCCGTAAACGGATTGCTTTCAACGATAGTGAATATAAATTAGGAAATAAAACAACTTTTAAACTACTTCTACGGTATTAAAAACTTAAAACAAGATGCACTAACACTGCATTAGTAATTCGACGTGTCGTATGGTAGAATATAAAAAATATCTGTAATTGACGTATGAAGTTGGAACGGCAGACATACAAACAGGACACTGCTAAAAAATCTAAATGCATGTTGTACTGAAGAATATTTACTATATTGCACATTATATTAAAAAAATTGTCTCGTAACGTTTGCTACTACGATACGGCAAATGAGCCAGAATCTTGTGTGTGACGATGCAATCACTGACCAGATAAGTTTTCATCGGACGTTGATATTGGTTTTCTTACAAAAAAACAAAATGAAAGCTTTGTTGTTTTACAGTTTCCCGTACCCGTTGTTCTTGTTCATCAGACTTTTACATTTTTTAAATCTTCGAACACCATATTTCATAAATTCAGCTGGTAATTTGGTGGGGGGGGGGGAGGAATCATATTGCGCTGAGGGTACGTGAGGTTGACTACTTTAAATTTATTTACACTTTTTAGGTGTATTAACAAAAGTTAAAATATTCACACGAAAATTGTGACAAAGTCCACATCGACTGTAACACTGCAATTTCATGTGGCCAATTTTTGTTAGGTTACTCAATACAAAGTACTTGTTTTACTAGCGTTTTATAATTATCTTTATTATTATTATTTGTAATTTTAAATCTTTGGTTTAAACTAATGTCGAACCAATAAAACTTACGTGAGTCTTCCTGTTACGGATTTTTAAAAAATCTGAAAGTCAGAGGACATTAGGAATATCCCGCCCTTCCCTCCCTCTGGCCAGTCCGCCACTGTAAAAACAGTACATCATTCGCTTTGCTCACCTCGTTCGATAGGAAACAACACCACAAATACGTGTACTAAAATACTGTAATATATCGCACCCGAAAAGCAGCGAGGATGGCGCAGTAATTAACAGCAAAAGTCATATACGAGCATCGCATTCATTGTACCGTCCAGATTCAATCATAGAAATTCGGTGTACCATCTAAATCACCGCAAAGGAAAGTGATGACTCACTTTGTGTTATTCTGCGCCATAAGAGTGGAGCCATCGCGACGTACACGATAGCCTCTAACCGACCGCAATGTTAAAGAGCTGACTTGCCGAAATGCGCAGTTACACGCCGCAATTTTTCGTATGATCTGCGTTGAGCGCACACCTTTACGCTGAGGAAGTGCTGACGTCAGCCACTGATCATGTAGTATTTGACGACGGTTTTTCGCGCAGATACCTTTTAGAGGTTAGCGAACTAAAACCGCCCTAACTAAATTAACTACAGCATAATACCTTGTGTACTGGCGCACTGCAACTCACCCACCAGCATACTTGAATTTTGTCGGATCAGAATTGAACAAATGTGTCTGGTTTTTGAGGAGATGTCGCTGACGTATATCGGGCACAACCGTTTTTTGGCCACAACCGCATTAATTCGACGTGTGACACGTCGAATTAAAAAGGATGTCGGAAGCCGTAAACAATGCTGTAATGGAAGAATAACCAGAGGACGTTATCATTCCCATGTCTCCCATGTACTGCAACGGAAGGTGAATATTTTCGTAAGCGGATTTACGTAGTCGAACTTCAACTTTTTTTTTTAAGTTATGAAAACCTGATACGATTGTCTCAAGTATACTTTTGTGCAATAATTTATGCTGTAATTATAACGTCTGCAATTTTTTATACCCGTACATCGCTTAGTTATTTTACTAAGATTTATTTTACCAAGGCAAGCAACATGTTTACGGCGACAATGTTTTGGTTGTGTTGCAACCGGTATCCGGCTCAATATAATTGCCGTATACCGCATTATCCAGCGCCGGATCCGGATATATCCGGACTCGGTCGATCCCTAATTAATAATAATAATAGATACCATAAAGTTAATTGTTGTGAAACCCATCATTTTACAGCAGCAGTAGAGGCATGAAATGAAAACAAAAAACGGTTTTGCTGTTTAGAAAAAAAAAAACATTCCCATACTCACAGCCGTGAAGGTTCACAAATAAAAACGGATTAAGAGTTCACTCGAACACAACCAACTATAATTTGAACTCCAATTCCAGGGAACAAGGACTGTTTTTACTCAATGGTTATGTGAGAAAGTAAACGCAATATGTGTTTGAAATGTTTAATGTTTGTGTGTGTATGTGCGCTTAATTTGTGTATTATACAGACTTATTTTATATTTGTCTGTGTTTGTTGTTTTATATTTAAAGTCTGTTTTGTGTGAGTAGAGTGGTTTGTATGCATTTATAATTTATGAAACAAGCAGACTTCCACTTAAGGCATTTTTTTTTACCATGTTTGAATTTGAAAGTTTCCATGTTAATTCTAGTTCGTGCAAGTAATGCAACCCTACTACGCCAGGTACAAGGAAGAACGCCAGAAGGATGGTTGAATTTCAGGGTTTACTCCAGGGCCACGTGGTCTGTCATTAGGAGATATTGTCCAGTGGTTCAAGGATGCTCTAGATTGGGCTTCTAGCAGAGTGGCACACTTCAGGAAGCGTTGTAGCCGGTTACGTGACTAACTACCAGAGTGAGGCTGAATGGGGCTGCAGGGCCTAGTACCCAGCGGTGCAGCCAGCACTCACCACAGGTGATGCAACATACTTCCTGTAGTATATCCTGGAATCCCATGAGCCATCTCTGCAAAGCCAGATTTACCTTAACCACTGTTCTCCAGGGACTGGCCCATACATCAGAGTACATAGCATAACAAGGAGCCGTAGCATCAAGGTGATGAGGCCCACTAAGACCCTAGCTTAAGATACAGGTGAATACAAGGGAAATTGTGGAACCTGTCGTTGCAGTAATTAAGTATTCATTTTGTGTATTTATTTATTATGTTGCAATTTTGTGGGCGTTTTGATGTTTAAGGCGTATGTTTTGTATCTGTTTGTGGGTTTAGGTTTTCGTTCTGTTTCATGTGCGGGTGTATGTTATAAATTAAAGACTTCGCACCCTATGGTTTAAAACTTGAAAATTTATGCGATTAACCTTTTGATTAACCATTTGATTAACCTTTCTCTGGCTGAGAAAGATAACTGGAACAAGATGCAACGACAATGTCTCTTTCTCCGCGCCCAAGCATCATTAACATCTTGTGCACCTCGCCTATGGTTGCCCCATTGTTACATGCTGCTGCGTAGCATTCTGGAGCCTCTCCGCCGTTGCCTCCTCCCCCGTCCAGTTTTAGAAAATATTCTTGTGTGCAAACGAACTGTAATATAAACGGCCCAATGAAACATATTATCGTAGACTAAGCAGCAGGCAACAATTACGCCCACAGGCTCGTCTGGAATGCTAACCAAAGCAGCTTCAAAGAATCCAAATTATTTTTGGCTATAGCTTATCTCGTATGTGTTTTCTTTTTTTTTTATCCGAAAAAGCCTCAGGACACTGCAGCAGGAGAATACCTATCAAGCCAAACGAGAGTGCAGATGAAATGTTCAGTAAACAGATGTTCAGCTTTACAGAAAAATAGCCCAAGAAGAACAAGCTTTTTCATTGTTGCATTTAAGGCCGCTAAAAGGTAATTAAATGGTTCTCAAGAGTGCGCACGTGGGTTTTTCCTTAGTGTATGAAACATTTTTTAAGCTATAGATGGGGTAGTTACTTTACGACGATGCCACGATTTGTGGCAAAATTTCATGCTTTTAAAATCATGTATTTTCCTACTTGTTTCATTTGGGTGGGATAGCTGCCAACTTAACCCTTTAACGGCTACTATGACATCCTGCGATTTTTTTTTTAAGTTCCGTGTCTTACTTTGTCAGTCGTTGGATTTGAACCGGTATTCAGTAGGTTTGAAGACGACGATGCTAACCACTAGGCTGTACTTACCCGCCATCCTCAGGGTCCCCACAAGCACCCTCACATAGCTTCGGTCGATAGTTTGGACTCTTTTTTTATACTGTCTTGTCAGCCGTAGCCGTATGGGAATACTATCATTACAGGGTTAAGCAATACGAAAAACTGTAGTTTTTTTCATGTTTTTCATGAAATATCGTGAATTCCTGATTTTTTGTGTAATTTTGTTTTTTAATATTGTCGAAATTCAACTGAGTCTCATTCAAATCAATTTCGTATCACAATTTCTTTAAAAACATCGTTAATTCACAATATGTTGCTAGCGCAGCCGCCATCTTTCTTTCAAACCTAATCAAAACCGAAGTGAACCCAGCGAGATCACAAGCGAGTCGCATAACACCAGTAGTGAACTTAAAAGAGATTGGATGCATTGCAAGTACTAAGAAACGTGCTGGATGCGTTCTGCTATTCGAAACGATTAAAACATAAAAAAAAAATTAAAGCATCAAGCCTGATATTGTATGCATTTGAGAAATGTTTTTTTTCTACTGTTTTGGGCATAAACACCACTAAAATAAAGTTTGAAAGTAAAAACATCATAACAAGCAGAATTTTCTTGAGAAACCTATATGTTTATACGCAATTTTTTTTTATGATTGGGTAGGTAAAAAAAAACTTTTTCTGTACGGAATTTGCCAAAATCATCACGTTATTTTCCATTTTTTGTTGGGGAATATGAAGGTTTTTATCGCGGTAAAGTGAAATACGGCTAAACAAAAAGTTCTGCTCACGTGTCAACGCTTTAAACAAACACTTCTTGGATCCGATGACCATATCAGCCTGAGCTCGATTCACATGATTGCTTCGAAACGAATGTTTTTCAGAGGCGTGTCGCAACTAGAAACTTGGAATTAACGAAAGATTTTTAACAAATGAGCAACATCTGCACTCTTAATGCGACTGAACCTGATTTTAAAACCCAGTAGTCCCTAACAAAATGAGACTACTGGTTTTTTTTTGTCTTTAATTTGGTAAAAGAAAATTCTAAGGCCCAAACACAAAACTTGCGGAAAAAAATCGCACCTTCATCAATTTGTTCAGTACCACACCCAATCACATAGGCTCACAACGCTTTTTAATACAATTTTTAGCACATTAAAAAAAAAAGTGAGTGAACCTACAATTCAATTAATTTCATTAAAAAATGACACACCAATGAGAGCAAAAGAAATATCATCCGTAGAAAAAAAAAAAATCGGAATTTTTCAGGCAGTGAAAATTGGTTTCTATTGCCTTACAGAAAATATATACTACCGGAAATACTAGCCATACTAAAAATATATACAAAAATATATACTAACCAGTTCCTGCACCGGTTTCTCCCTCTTTTCTCTGTCTAGATCCGGCCAGCCGCGCCGGACTGAATGGAACTCTTCAAGAAGAGACGTACAATGTACATGGAACAGCCAGAACCGTTTGTGAAGCAAGGTAAAGAAAACTACGTATGTAGGCTACTGAAGAGCCTCTATGGCCTACAGCAATCAGGACGAGCCTGGAATACCTGTTTCAACGAATTTCTTAAAGAAATTGGCCTAGAAGAATCAGTCGCAGACCCATGTGTGTACTACAATCTGACGCAAGGTATCATCATAGGAGTCTACATCGACGCCACCCTAGTCTTAGCCCAAGATGACGAAGCTCTCGATAACTTTAAAGAAAGTTGAGCACGAGATTCAAGTCACGAGACTTAGGAGAAGCTAAAGACATACTGTCAATCAAGATTGAGCGAAAGAAGGATGGATCAATCACTTTAGATCAAACCTTCGGTATGAAAGATGCTAAGCCAGCTTCAACCCCACTCGACCCTGGTATGAAGTATGCCAAGAGGGAGAAGAGTAAAGACGAAAACTCATCAGCTCAAGAACCTATGCCATACAGATAAGTCATCAGAAATCTCCTGTATTTAGCAATCGGTACAAGACCAGATTTTGCACATGCCACGGCATACATGAGCCAATTCAACAATGACCCAACGACGGAACATTCGAATGGAGTTAAGCACATTCTGAGTATGTCCAGAAAACGAAGGACTATAAACTCCATTACCATAAAACATACTTGAAGGCAAGGTTATTCTCTGACCTGGACTGGGCATCCGACATCACAGACAGAAGGTTGTACAGTGGATACACCTGTATTCTCGCCGCAGCTGCTATCTCCCGGCGAAGCAAGAAGCAAGAGTCGACAGCACTGTCAACAGTGGAAGCTGAATACATCGCTATGTGCCATGCAGCGAAGGCAGTGTTGTGGTTAAAGAATTTCTTAAACGAAATTGGTATGGGACAATTTGTAGAAGATACAGTCACCATACAAGTCGATAACCAAGGTGCTATCTGTCTGTCCAAAAATAAAGTGACTTCAGAAAGAAGCAAGCACATTGACCTGAAGTGGCATTTTCTGAGGCAACAAGTTGCTGAAGGTGTACTGAACTTTGAGTATGTACCTTCAAGTGAAAATGCTGCCAAAAACTGTTGGCCTCTAATTTGTATTTAGAGGCCTATTTTGCCAAAATTAGTGTTGTTCTCTATTTTTATATTATAGAGGCCTATTTGCCGTTTTTAAATGAAGAAATGATCTTGGCGCTAATTTTTTTTTAATTGTACTTAGCGCCACGCATACACCATTAGCCTATCCAGGCGTCATGATGTACAGATCAGTGTTCTCTTCCCGTAGTAAATTCGTTTATGTCAGACGCACGTTAAAATGGTATCGCCATAATTTTCTTTCAAATTTTACTTTACATACCTTAAACAAGTTAGTTTCCCATGTTTCGGAAAAAATCAAGCTCATTGACGTTGTTGAGTAACCAGTCGTCTAGGAAGGCATTTGCCGTGGTCTGGTGATGGTGAAGGTGGCTTAGGAAGGGTTTGAAGATCAACGTGAAGATTCTTGGTTTGACGTTTACTCCGAATGGGAGACATTGAAATTCATTCACGTTGCCTCTGAACCTCTGTGCATGAAGTGAAAGACGTGGAGAAAGGCTGGGTGGAGCGGACCATATAGATAGGTGTTCTCGAGGATGGAGATAGTCCATTCATTGGGTCTTAGCAAAAGACTGATGGATTCTAGTGTTTCCATTTTGAAGTGTTGGTTGTTCATGAATTGGTTGAGTGGTTTGAGGTTGAAAGTCATTCTTTCCCTGCCGGATTTCTTCGGTCTTAGGAAGATGGTGCTGTTGAAGTCAGGCTTGGAAGGATCCGGGCATCGGCAGATTGCAGATTTGGCTAGAAGTTCGTTTACTTCTTGAGTTAAAGCTAGTGAGGGTTTTGTTCCCAAGGGGGAGGTGCCACTAAATGAGGTTTTAAATGGAATGAAGGCTGGAAGCCGAGGAAGATGATTAAAAGAATTGTCTTGTCAAAGGTGATTTGCTTCAATGCTGGGAAAAAGTGTTTGAGACAGCCGCCGACCGGTAGTTTGGGGAAGGCGTCATTGGTGCCGATGAGATTTGCTCTTGACGCCGGAGGGAGAGTACTTGCTGCGCATCCGGAGTGGTGCTGCATTTGGCGTTCCCGTTTCTGTAGGACTGGTTTCCGTGAAATGGCCGGTTGTTGCTGTGTTGGACCGGTAGAATGATATGATTTGGGTTGAGAGGACTGTGAAGTCTGAGGAGTAGCCTGATTTTGGTTCTTCAATATTGTGGGCTTCCTGAAATGATGATGTGGTGGAGGTTTTAAAGCCTGAGGTAAGGTGCCAGAGTTGGGATGAGGCCTCTAAGCAGCGTGTCGGACTCATGAATTGGCTGATTGCGAAGGATGTGCTTAGTCGAAACATTTAAATTAGAAGCCGTGCTAAAGGCGATGTCACGTAGAAGCAGATTTGAGTTGAAGAAAGCTTTCGTGAACCAGTTGAGCGAGAAGGTGGCGAATGAGGCTAGGTTCCGCAATGAGGAAATGAAGATGTCTTGCGCTGCGGTGGCATGATTGGATGTCAAGTACATCGGCTTGTGAAGCGGCTCGGAGCCCAAGGCAAAGGATTTTGTCATTTTCTTTTAGGACGGCCATACGAACATCAGTCCTTTTGGGGATAAAAAGTGCCGTCCCAAAATTCATTTTGGCTTTAGTGGTGTGAAATTCCGACGGGTCATAGGTTTTAAAGTGGCGGGGGTTAGCCGTACCATCACCGGAGTAACGAAAGAACTAAGCTTCGCGACCAGGTCTGGGTTGGGGGGTTCTTTGTCGAGCTTGAGAGGTTCGCCTTTACCACGAAGAGATCCGCTGGCGCGAAGGAGCCTGGTTAAAAGTGTCGTTGACTGCCCAACTTTAGCACGTTCTCTGTTGTTTCTGTCCCTGAGACCAAAGCCGAATCTCGTTATGAGGCCTCCGTTTTTAGTTGACTGAGTAAGGGACCAGTCGTGTTTGTAAAGAAAATTGTGGGGACCGATGGCGAAAGATTGGTTCCATGTTAACGAGCGGAAGGTAAGAACGGTGTTTTTTAGACAAGGCAGTCAGTGTGAGTCGTTCCGTGTTGCCTTTTCTTTGAACCATTGTCCGAAAAAGAAATCCATTCTTGGATGGATGACTTACTACGAGTACGAGGGCGATGGTTTGGCTTCGTATTTGAAATCCCTGGTGGCACGGACGAGTCGATGAATTTCTTTAGTGGATAACTGCTGAGTCCTGGTGGTCACAGCCGAATGATGAGAAGATCCACGAGATGAGGCCGATGAAAGGTCCAATGGCAGCTGCCTGTGTCCGGTTGGTTTTGTGGTCGTGTGTGGTTTCCGAGGCGGTGGCGAGGGTGAGGCCGAGTGAGACAACAAAGGAGGCGGCGAAGGATGGCGTTGTCCGCATGGAAGTGGAGATGCCGATGGAGGGAAGGAGAATTCCGGTGCCACTGAAGACGAAGGAAATCGCGGTGGCAAAGGAGATGGTTGAGTCACGATTTCAGGGTCTTATGGCGAAGGATCTTCAGTGCAAAGGTTCTTCTTTTGGCGAAGGATGCTTGCTGGAGAGAGAGAGAGAACCGTCTTTGACGAGAGCTTGAGGAAAAAAGATGGCGGAACCACTTCCACAGCGGCTCCAAGCGCGTCCACCATCGATCTGTATACGTTGGTTGTACTATCTCCGTTGGTGTAAAGGGTAAATTAAGGTCGCTGTTTCTCGAAAATAAGGTCAGTTTTTTCCAAATTTACCTAACCTAACCACATAGCACCAGAAATCAAAATCTTAAACCTTTCTAAACTTCACGCGCCGGAATCTAGATAGGCCGGCCATCTTGCTCGGAGCTTCTGCTGTAGTGGACCCAAGATGGCTGCCATTTCGTGCCAAACACTTTTATGGGATGGGGGGGGGGGGGGGGGTTTGCGCAGCTGGCCGGATCTTGACAGAATAAAACGTCAAGAGAGAAAAGCATTGTAGGAACTGAATGCAAGAATTTACAGGGAGTAGATATTTTCGTGCTGGCAGATAGAAAAGAGTACTTTTGTACACTAATAAACAGTACACTATTTTACAAATAGCCAAATGCTGATAGTTAAAATTAAATAGTTAAGCCCTTGGCCCCTTACCCACTGCAATCCACATATGCTAAAGTGCCTTGGCCACGTATGGCTTCTGCAACTTCTGCATAAATTTTCATAACTTCAACGGCATCTTTACCTGACAAAATAAGAAAACCCGACATTAAGAGGACAAAATTTGCAACAAATATACAATAAAAGAGTTCCACTACAACACACTATGGAAACTAGCTGAAGAAATGTGAATTGTTTTAAATATAATTGTTTTATTTTTTTCAGGATTGCAAATAATCTTCCCAAATGTCGGTCACAACTGCCAAATGGAGTGGAAAATCTGGTATTTGGCGATTTCGTTTTGAGTGGTACTGGGCAAAATGGGAACCGCAGTTACAACTCAGAAATTCTAATTTCTGTACATTATTTATTTTATTTATATATGTATTTACCGTACACATGGTACAAACTTAGAAAAAAAAAAACATAACTGACAACAGAAACTAAATGTAGGGGATGAGGAGGAACATGTGAAGGACAACCTTAGCCCCAGGGCAAGGAAATTAGGGCAGCAGATTGCCCTCAGAATCTTGTAGGACAGCCATCCCCTGGACATGATCGTGGGCACGCTGCCGCAGAGACCTCAGGTCCGTTGGTGACCTCAACTCACACCAACCACCAAGTGCAAGCAGACCTTTAGCAACCGTGCCTCCAAATCCGCTGCCCCAACCTTCGGGACCACCCCTACACGCCTTCATCAGCCTGTTGCCAGATGCAAGAATAGCTCCCCAAAAGTTTAAGTTTTTTTTTTGGTGCTTCTTCTTTTAATTGTGGATCGGTGGAAGTGGCTCCCCAGCCCTTCCGACTTCCTTCCGCTGGTTGTAGGTGGTAAATATGTATATTATTATTATTATTATTATTAAGTTAGCCTGCTTCAAAAAAACCGCGAGGTCGAGCGTGAACATCTTGCCATCCTGCCAAGTTTGATGATTATGACTTTGCCGAGGTAAGTGCTGAACTCTCTTGATAGCTTCATGGTAGACAATGGCCAGCTCCTTCGCAAGCTCCTTCATTAGGACTGGACTAGCTAACATGGAACGGTTTGCAACATTTTGATCAAAGTTGTTAAAGCGGCAATTTTTTAAGGGGTGGCAAAACAGCTCAAAACTGGAGTGGAGCTTGCGGGTCCATTCCAAAAGTCCAGAGGGCAACTAAAATAGGTTAGCATACTTACTGATTAATACTTAGTAACTTGAACTGTTATCAGCTCACCAGTTTTATGTTGATAAGAGTTGGGGTGGGGGGGGGGGGCCGAAGAAATTATGTCTGGAAGGGTGGCGTGGCACAACATTGTGAAAAACCATTAATCAGCATTGTTATAGTTTACAATATTAATGTTCCAGTCACACCCTAAACATTACGACCTGATGCAAATTGTATAATGCAGTTCCTCAGCAATTCTATAACAGAAAATTGGAGCAAATTGATTATCACAGCTTTTGCCAACTGCTACTATAGACCCAGCTGTTTGCTAGGAGCTATGGTAGTATGGTAGCAGTCAGCCTTTCTGCCTCCAATTTACCGTTCTAACACAGCTTTTACCACCTGTTCAATTTACAATCTTTATTTGCAGAAACACTTGATATCAATACGATAAAGATTAGTGCACTTTTTATCCTCCCTTTACACTATTCAAATGTACACCTAGTTGAATTGACAAACTTTCATGACGACAATTCTTTATACAGGGTTGCACAAACTTGGGGAATTTTCTTAACTTAAAATCAGAGAAGAAAAAATGGAAGGTAGGCCTACCCCTTTTTCTGGAAAGAGAAAATGCAGGCTACAGTGGTGGTCTTACTTGTGATGAAAGTAAGGTCACACAGAGTTAAAAATAATGTTCCAAAGGTACCACCGTACAAGGCTCGAATTTACTAGAAGCAATAGTGCATTTTACTCCTGTAAACTCCTAAACAGCATCCAGCTTATATTCTATGGACACTAAAATTTCCTATATAAAATAAACAAAAATAAAATTATCTTCCTCAAGCAAGTTGTCTACGAGCATGTTTTCCTTCCATAAAATATACTAATTCAGTAAGATTTAATGAAGTAGCCTACCTAACAAATTCAATCAACCACAGCAGTGACCGTGGGTCGGTAAACAAATAATCTGTCAATAGCTATTTTTAGTAGAATTGTTTTGGGCTTGCTTTCACAGGTAACGCATATTGAATGCACTGACGTTACCACTCTCTATGTTTGTTTGACTTTGCAACTACCTGCTAAACTCACATGCTTTCTGCCAAGCATCACTAGCCTACCGTTCAAAAATATCTTCCAAAGTATTTACAACTAGTCTACAACTAAGAATAAAGATTTGTTGAGTGGACCAAGGTTGACACCAACAACACCCATCAACATCACAGTGCAAAATACAAAGCGTACAAGTCACCGGAGTACATACTAATGGTGGTTGTTTTAATTTATATTTAATGTCCAGCATTATTAGCTTTACCATTACTCCTCCAATTTAGTATTAATCATGCAACAAACGTTTGAGCAATCTTTGCCCTCATAGTTACCAAACTGCACTCACCTATCACTTAATGGAGCAAAGGTTTTCGCTCAGAAAAAAAATTCTAATTCACGTCAGCTAAGCAAAAACACCCAAATTTGTACTGTTTGCCAATTTTGCAGATTCTGATGTGCCAGTACAACAACCGTCCTAAGAAGACCAAAGCCAACTCAGTAAGTAAATTTATTAGTTATTCAATAATGAACACGTTGTCAAAAAAAAACCTCATTCCTAATCAGCATTCCAGGCCTTATGCCTGAGAAACATTTACGGTATTTAACTTATCAGACTATTCAGAGACCATAAAAAAATTGTATTTGTTAAACCAATGGCACATGCAACTCACAAGGCTTCACTACACATTGTGCTGCAAGGTAGCATGGCCACTTTTTGTCAGGGACAAAAATAGCCACCTTGAAATGATGTATACTCGAATTTTCAATACGTAGCCTAACGTTCGAACCACAAGAGATAAAGACGTGGTTTGCAGCATCTTATTGGTCGCAATCAAATATTTTCTTAACCCTCAGCTAACCCATAACCGCCTAGTTACGAACGTACGCCTTCAACGTATAACAGCGAAAAACTAAGTCCCAGCGCGAGCTTTGTGAGGGGTCCTGGGGACCCCGAGCAAAGCGGGCAGTCACAGCCCAGTGGTCAGCGTCGTCGGCTCCAAACCAAGAGAATGCCGGTTCCAATCCGAGAACCGACCCAAGTACCATATGGACTCTAAAAAAAAAAAAGGTCTGAAAGTTCTTTCAGGCGGTTATGGGTTAAGA
>JAHWFP010029030.1:10902-23903 GCA_023313725.1 Lithobius niger
CCACCGGAAAAGGGCACTTTTTTTTCAGAAAAGAGGGGCGCTTTGCCCTGTGGGGGGGGGGGTTACCCCCCCCCCCCGCCCCCCCCCCCCCCCCCCCCCGTGTGTGCGTGTACATCCCTGTGGAACGCTTTAATTTGAACTGTCGTAAGTTCTTCTTTTCAAACCGGGGTAGATCACCCTTGGAACGTGTTGCCTCGGGATGTTGCTTGCCCCATCACTTGTGGTCTTCAAGCGGAGGTTAATGGATGTTGTTGTTGTGAGGGGGGGGGGGGGGTTCTTGCAACGTTTTTAAAGTTTTATTCAAGAGATATGTACCTTTTGTTGGCTTGTTTGAGCCGACATTGTCTAGGTTTTATTTAAATACTTATACTGTTAATTTTACTAGTATTTTCTAACCCTTAGATTTGTATGTGGACCATTGTTAGTGGCATTTGGTTATGCCCATTTGGATTCCTTATCTCCCATTAATAATAAATCTTATCTAGCATTGAGTGGACTGACCCTATACCTAAGCTGTGTATAATCAATGATCCCTGATTGACACTGTTAGCCCAGGATATTCCTAATAGGCTGCATTTAAATTGTTTGTGAAGAAATAAATTGAACTTCCTTCCTGGCAGTCTTCGTGCAAACAAAGAATGCCATTTCGTTTATCTACTCGCAACGATATTAAGGACCATTCTGAATAGCCTACTGTTTATAAGTGAAAATGCTTTTGTGCCGCATTAAATCTTTTATTTTGTTGTCAAAAATTCGGCGCGAGCACGGCCGGAAGACCAGCTTCCTTTTTTTTAAGTGGTCGTATCGATTATTCGTGAAACCTCTTCTTCCAAATGAGGTTTTAAGGCTATCATTTGGAATTGGACTTCCGTCTACCAAAAGGATCTAGTGTGACACATATGCATGTCCACAATTTTAATTGGTTAGTAATTGGCTCCCCTAAAGAGCTGCGTGTGCTACAGATGGGTTGTTAGGTGGTTGTGGCGCAATCTGGTCCACCCTGAAAAGTGGCCCTTCCGAAAGGACGACCTAAGCTTGATTGTTCCCTGTCGTTTAATGCAACTGTAGGCAACTAAAAACACATTTTGTGAGACTGAGCCGATTCTGATTACCGATCCCGTGCATTACCGATATTAGCAATATTGGTAGAAATCGGGATCAGTAGATAACACCCAGTTAGATCGGTAATAAACCAAAGTGAAGATATTTTCGCTTCTCCTTGACCGATTTTGATGTTTGAATACACCATTTTGAAGGTCTTTCCTTCCTCCTATATGTCTAATGGTCCAAACCCCAAGCAGCTGTCTCTTATTGTTTAGAAACTACAAGGCAAAGTGTTAAAGTTTACTGGGGGTATTGTGTTTTGAAATGATTTTACCATATACAATATTATTTTAAACCAATATTTTCGAAATAATGTACACATTAGGCCTATGCTTTACTTATGCAATGCTTTCAAAAGTCAGATTTTTATAAAGAAGTACTACAGTATTAGAGTTGGAAACTGGAATCGGTTATCGGGATTTGGTATCGGCTAGTTTCGTTTAATAACCGGCTCGGGTAGAAAATTCAAATGTTAAAGGATGAGTGTCCACCATTCATAGAGAGAAAGGTGTATTAATAATGTATTCATGAGGCTAACTAGCTAAGTATCTACATTGGTGGCCTTTCCTTGATTGAACATATCACTACTTTCAAAGGCCAAGCCTTTTTGGAAAGTTAACAGTTTCCTTTACCAGTTTTGGTTTTAGGGTAATAACAACTACGTCACATGCTCATTTTACGGAATGTTGTGGCATTCTAGATTTAATAATAAATGTTTGGAAGAGGGAAAACCCAGTCAAACAGCACAAAAAGCGGAGCCCGCTCCATTATGTCGACAGTGGAAGTGACGATGGTCCCAGTTTTCTCAGGAGTGTTTAGATGGATGAGTTATGGTCTTTTGTGGGTCTCGTTAGGGACCAGCCAGGTTTGGAGTGTATTTATTTGCTGGATGGCGCCACCATCATGTTTGTATGCAAAGTAATGAAGGCCATTTGCAACTGGCGTCACGCAATCGTGCCAATTTTGCATTCCATTTTTTGGCTTCCTCCCCCGTCATACTTTGTCACAATGTAACAACCTTTGCAATCCTCCCCCCCCCCCCCAAACCCCGCCCCAGAAAACAAATGTCGAAGCCTTCCCCTTCCTTACCGATGAAGAGGGTAACAATTTGGGAAAATTTGGTCATTTTTTGGGTGAAATTCATGAAATTAGTCAAAATTTATCCTAATTTCTGACGATTTTTTTCTTTATCGTATTGATAAGTGTTTCGAATATATGTGTGACTTCCGAAATTTACTAGTAGTATTATTGTAGTATTATTGTATATAACTCTACGCTGGAGCCTTAATGGGTTAGCTGCAAGGGGCACTGTAGAGAGAAACAGAAGGACGTCATACTGAAGCCGATGCTGTGATTTCTTAGACCTAAAACGCGCGATTTTTGTTGTTGGAGAAAACAACGTTATTTTAAGCCTAAGCAATCTGCTCTTCCGTTGTTTTTCCCTCCATTTTTATGTAGTGCACCTTGTAGTTATGCCCTCCAAAACCCATACTGGTGCCAATATGGCGGTAAATGTCACTACTCTATACTATGCTATATTTAACAAAAAACAGGAGCGGTTGTGAAGGAGTTCAGTTTTGGCACGCTTTGGTAGCAATCCCTGGCCCTTTGGAGAGGCTGGTTGGTTGCCATTTTAATGTTCAGCTCCTTCGCAGTAAAGTTTTGTTGTGATTTAGTGTTAAAATTTGAGATTAGCGTTAACTTTGCAGTCGTGCACTGAATAAATTACTCAAGGCTTGCACTGGATAGCTGAATGGACTGTCCTACCAGCTGTTTAAAATTGTAATAAAATCTAGCTTTTATTGCATGTTATCATTTATGGAGCTGATCCCAGTGACAAATGCTCGACTCTGTGGAATCAGAAACCTGCCTGTCCCAATTCACTTTGATGACGTTTTTAGATACAATCTAGCTTGTGTCTAGGTAGGTAAATCAGAACTGGAAATGAGGTCTACAATCTCTAATTTATTTGCAGCTTATATGGTTACAAAATTCTGTAATCGCTGAGTACCTCATTGGAATCCACGGCCATTATGAAGATCTGGCAATGTCACTGTTTACTGGTTATCGTTTGCATCGAATTTTCACTGCTTTGCACAAATTGTGTACTTGTTTAGGAAGGCACCGACTCCTATATCGTACGCATGTATCGATGACGAAATTTTCTTAAGTTTTAATCCTCTATTGCATGTATTAGCCAGGCGACTTTTTTTTTAAGAACCTTATGTTAATTGTCAGTCGTGGGATTCGAACCAGCATTCACTTCGTTTGGAGGCGGCTATGCAGACTGCTGAGCTGTACTAGCACGCTTTGCTCAAGATCCCCGGGGACACAAGCAAGAAGCATCACAGGGACCCTTTTCTCGAAAATACCAGAAGTAGCTGCGCCCAGGTTCGATCCCGGGACCTCTGGCTTATGAGACAATCGTGCTAACCATCACACCACCTTGTCCTATGCCAATGGTAGATGGGAGGACGGGGGGGGGGGGGGGGTGCCTTAAAGACCTATTGTTGTTTTATGTGGTGGTCAGCTAGTTATGAACACTTAACGGTGTCGGTACTTACACACACTTTTTCCATTCAACATACGAGTTGTTTAACAGTTTTCTCTAAAAGGACCTATCTTCTTGGTTGATTGTTATATTCAGTCACCTATGTCCTGGTTTTTATCCATGATGTTGACCAAAAGACTTTTAGCCTTTTGGCCTTGCGATATGTGGCCAGTCTTTTGGACTTTTAGCATTGTGATAGGAGGCTGGTCTTTTGGACTTTTAGCATTGTGATAGGAGGCCGGTCTTTTGGACCTTTATCAGTGATAGGAGGCCGGTCTTTTGGACTTTTAGCATTGTGATAGGAGGCCGGTCTTTTGGACTTTTAGCATTGTGATAGGAGGCCGGTCTTTTGGACCTTTATCTGTGATAGGAGGCCGGTCTTTTGGACTTTTAGCATTGTGATAGGAGGCCGGTCTTTTGGACTTTCAGCATTGTGATAACTTGACGGTGCCAAGAGCTACTTATAGAATTTGGCTGCACGAAATAATTTGCAAACAGGCAGTGTCACTAGGCATACGAAAAGCAAATATTTTTTTTGAAATAAAATGAAATGGGCTTTATTTTCAATTTTCAAATAAAGAAAGTACACAAAAAGAAGACACGAAATCTTTTGAAGCTAAAATGTAAAATAAAAACTCAGTGTACAACACTATAAAAATAACGAGTAAAAATCTCAACAGTTTAAGAACAAATTAAAATAAAAAATAAAGCAAATAAAAATAATATAAAAACACAGGAAATCCTAAAACAAACCAAGAAATGAAATAGTGAAAAAAGAAGAAAAGAAGAAAAACTTTGTTATTATAAAAGGGAAGAATTATTTATCATTTCCGTAAAAAAATTCTTACGAAAGAGCGACACTAGTGGTGGTTCTAATATAATAATATAGGTTTGTTGCAAACGCAACCGGAGTGACAAGGACCGGGTGGTCACTGACTGCCGTCCGATGTTAACTTTTAAATTTTAAAAGTTAAACAGTTAAAAGTTTAAAACAAGGACGGTGGCTCGGCTGCGGAGGAAGGGTTGATGGTATTGGTTTGGGATCACGAATGCCTTACCACCAATGTTAGACCTACCAGGGACACAATGGTCCCCGATGGCATCGCCAAACGTGAGGGACAAGTGAGGGGAAAAGCCGGGTAACGTTGCCAATGTTTCTTTAAAAAATAATAAAATAATGCTTCATAGTTTATAGCTTGGCTAATACCAATTATCCCGAATATTTATTGAGATTGAATTCCAAATCCTTGAAATTTGATCCGTTAGTAACAAGTTTTTTTTTTAGAGGGGGTGGGCGGGGGAATCGCATTAATTTTTAACCTTCAGCGGGGAAGAGGCCAAGATTTTTTTTCAGGGTATTTGAAGGAAGGATAATGGAAAATTTAGTGGCCAAATTTTTATTTCCTGGGTGGCCCATTTTTCCTCCCCCCCCCCCCCCCCCCGCACCCCATCCGGTCCCGGGCTAAATATTGACCAGTGTACCAAAATGACCAAGCGTTCGTTTGTTGTCAAGTCTGTCACCCTTAAGCAAAAGGGTGGTATTTTTACAAAGTATGGAAATGGCACATCATTAGAGAGGAGACGTAAGGGCGGGACATTGTTAATTCAAGACACGGAGAGACTGGAAGGCATCCAGGTTTTCAGCAAGGACAATATGGACCATACACGCAAAGCAGTCAGTGCCTTTACCATAGAGGAGCGCATTTAATTTTAAACCGAATTGGAGTGGTAGGAGAAAATTTGTATTATTATATTGCACCTCCCACGTGTGAAGAACTGTAACGCGCGTGTCTGCTAGACTGGATTTTTTATTTTTTTTATTTCTACACAAAAGTTTGTTGTTGGCCTGGATTTGAAGCTTCTTAGGGTAAGTGGTGGAGAAGAATAATTTATCTGTAAAAGTACCAACCCTACTTTAATTTCGTGAAGTCAAAGCCCCAAAAGTTATAAGCAGAACAGAGAGAGCAATTCCAAAGGTAAAAAAAAAGCGTCTAAAACTATTCTGTCTACTAAACAGTTTTTTAGACTGTTTAGATAGTTTTAGATAATTTATTTTAGGCAGTTTATGTCGCCGAACAGATGAAAAAGAATAAAGCTAGCAAGGGTTAAATGTTAGATATGCAGGGAAACCGATTATAACCACTGTTAATCTAATGGTATTGAGTATGTAAATAAAAAAAAGCCATTTCTCCCCCTTTTTTAAGTCGTCATTTTATGTTGCATACACACAGAATCTACCACAGTGCCTGGTAGAAATGGCCTTTAAAGAGTCCTGACAAATCCAGCAGGTGCTCTGGGGTAGCACTGTAAGCTCCCCGAACCCCAGCTGCTGAAGCATTTTATGCCATTTTACAGCCTATTTCTGACTTTCCTAGCGCCCACTGGCAAGCAATTTTGGCAGTTTTCGTAGTTATTTTTATGCTATTGTGTTTTTCATGTATTTTCGAACGGCGATTTAGTATACGGTAAATTTTGCGTGTACGCAGTGTCTTGAGAAATAGAGCGCTTCATTTCGAAATTCAAAGTGGTGTAGTAGCTTACAAGAGATGTGGAAGCAAAATCACGATTTTAAAGCAAGTGAGTGGTAAAAAGGACATGTAGAATTGAGCATGCTTGTACTTGGTCGATTAAGTGTGAAGTTACGTAAATAATTTTATTTAAATAAAAATCTTTTTCTTATTCATAAATGTGTGCTTTACTGGTAAACCCTGTGCCAAAACCGGAAACGTATTGAAGGTTTAAAAAATACTGAACGACAATACAAAAAATGAAGCGGTAATAATTAATAGTTAGCATATCCGACCATCTAACAGAAAGAAAGTTCTGGTTCTGAAAGGCAAACTCGTTAGGGAAGGGGAGGATGAATTCGTGGGAGTGCGGTAATTTCGGACAAGGTAGGAGGGGTCACTAAATCCAGAAGTAACGACTTCGTCCGTCTGCCTGTCGCCTTTTCCAACTCTGGAACGGTCCCAGATAGAAACAAACTGTTTTCATGGTTTGTCTTTGCGTCCAAAAAGTTGTTAAAAATGCAAATTAACACATTGTTGCTTCCTTTCAGTAATAGGCTTTCTAGAGGTAACTCAGTGAAAAAATAATCTTCATAATCTTGTTTTTAATCTTGTTCATCGGTAGTGAGAGGCGGGGGGGGGGGGGACCGACGTTTGTTACGTTAAATTCTGTGGGGGGAAAGATGCAAAAGTTGTGACTATATGTGACGAGGGAATGGGTTAAAAAGGGAAAGACTTCCGTGACGTCACTTGTGTACGGCCCCTTAAAAAATGAAAGGAAATATATTCTATGGCAATTTCTTTTTTAATTCTGTCAGGGGTAGCACTAAACCTATTCTTTAAAATCTATATTTACATGAAAATAACCAATCTAACTTATCAACCTATGTAACTCCTAATTATTTTACTATAACATTATTATCATGCAAAATAAACGAGGACAATATGGCCCATACACGCAAAGCAGAGCTAAAATGGCTACCACCAAGTTTTCCGTTCGAACAGTGATCACTCATGCTTAACTGACGGTCACCAAGCTGTCAGTTAAGACTGAGTTTACAGGGTTGGGACGGAAAACTTGGTGGCAGCCAATTTGGCTCTGATATCACTACTTTCTATGGCGAAAACTACATGGGTCCCTTTACCTTTATGGGTTTTTTTGTATGATATCACCCCTTTTGGTAAAGTTGGCACATTTATTTATTTATTGTTGTAAACAATGTAGTCTATGAGTATTGACCCTTGTTAGTTCCAAGAAATTCGTATCTTATTTGGAGCGAAGCTTCGCTATGACCACACTCCACTGTAATCTAGGGCCGTACATCACGCAAAAATCATTTCTAATTGTTAAAGGTATCCAATTGTTAAAAGATTGATTGTTGATGACAACGAGGCAGCCTCACTAGCAGACATGTGTCTGTTAACTTTAAGCAACTAAAAGCATATTTTGTAAGGCTGGGCTGATCCCGATGCTAGCTACCTTGGCAGCGTTTCCGTGGTTGAATGATATCACTACTTTCAACGGCCGACCCTTTTTAGCCAAACAGCCAAGAAAGCAGAACCCGCTCCATTATGTCGACAGTGGATGTGATGCTGGCCTAGTTAGTAGTTAATGTAATACTGGTTTAATGTATCTGTGTTGAGACTTTTTTTTGTTGATGCCATTTTTTCAGTGTTCGGTTTCTTTTTTTCCAAAAGGTCAATTCGTGTTGTTATAATAACATGTATTAGTTACTGGCAAGTTACTAGCTAACTGTTATCAGCACGCACCTTCCGTGGTCAGCATGCCCGCAAGAAGTTGCAAACTGTCCGGTAACGCTAACCTTTTTAAGTCTTCTGTACAGCTGAAGTGGCCTATAGCATGGACTTTGTCCGTCCGTCTGTCGCCTTTTCCAACTCTGGAATGGTGCCAGATAGAAACAAACGGTTTTCATGGTTTGTCTGTGCGTCCGAAAAGTAGTTAAAAATCACGGCAAATTAAAACATTGTTGATTTCTTTCAGCTAATAGGCTTTTTCGATGTAACTCAATGAAATAATAACATTTGATCGTCGCATTTAGCCACCACAGGAAGACACACCCAACTGTAAAAAACAAACGGATTTCGTTAACGACACACATTAGCTTCATTTAAAACTCTCTCGATGTCGTGTTGCATGAATGAATTGGCCTACTCTCGAACCTAATTCTCTCTAGCTGCTACTTACGAAATTTAAACGAAAGGTAAAAACTAGGCCTACAAGATGAGAATTGCGCCTAATATCAGAACTAGGCCTAAAAGCTGGAGCATTTTTAACCGGCACTTGTGTTGGTTACTACTTTTAGATTATAAAACAGAGATCGCTGTTGCTGTGCGTGATAGAGGTGTGCGCCTAACATTTTCGAAAGTGACGGAAGTGAAGACCGGTTGCGACTTAGGTAGTCACTGCAGCCACTTTATTTTTTCTTTGCGTTTGTGTGGCAAAAAAAGAACTACGACATTCTTTGTTTTAATTCCGATTTGGATAAATGATTACAAAATTGATTGAAGTTGTGTTTGTGACTTGTTTGTTTGTTGCGGAGGTTAATTGTTTTTCCACCATCCTTTGGGCCCTCTCACGCGATGATAATTTTCTCTGGGTAGTTGCACGTTTCCACGATACATAAGTTCCCCAGTGCATAAGTGTATAAAAACTAATTCTGCTAACACACTTCGTTTAAAAATGTTGTTCTCTCCTTTCCGTATTGGCGTCTGTAAGCACGGGTGTAAACAGTAAAACTATTTTATGGTAAATTAGATATAAATTATGGTAAACACCCTGGAAATTGACCTCAACTTCTATGGAAATCTGGAAAACTCGGGGAAATTATTTTATTATTTTGGTGGACCCTGAAAAGGCCTGTACATTGCAAAGCAACAATTTTTTTCGCTGTGTTATGTTTTGTGGTGGCTTTTGGGCTGAGAAACAAACGTCTCCACTCACATTTAGACCGAACCAGCCTCTTCTCATATGGCAAGAGAATTTTCAATTTTCAGTGATGACTTCAGTTAAATTCAAAAATTCCTAACAGCCTGCATAACTTTCCACGATCCAGTGTATACATCTTAAAGCAGGCAGGTTTTGTTTTTATTTTATTTTCTCAGTTCGCAATATTTTAGCTAACATAATACGATTATATCAACGTCAAAATTGCCCGATTTGAGCCTGCCCTTATGCTTCGCTGAGCATTGGAGCATTTTGCGGATCAATATTACAATTTGGTTTCTTGAAAGGGTGCTAATACAATGGAATGCCAGAATGACTGTAAAATTGGCCCTAATCACAGCCGCGTTCTGGATTCCGTGTCTGCTGAGATGGCAGGCTTGCATTCAAACAAAAATCGATACCTACGAGGCTGTCCCAATTTTGTCCTACACAAATGAAAGCTTCACCTTTATCTGGCTCCACCCTACACCAGTCAAGAGCTCATTTTTTCCTCCTCCTTGCAGGTGAAGCCATTATTGATACGAGCGACCCCGAAGTCGAAGAAGCAGCTACCAAGATCCAAGCGGCCTTTAGGGGCAGCCAGGCCCGAAAAAACCTCCAAAACTCGACGACCATGCAGGCGCCAGCTAAGGTACCCAAGTTCAATCTATTTTTGCAATACTTAAAAATATTTTACTTATTTTATCAACTGTACAGTACAAAAACTGAACAATAATTGTATGATACTTATAGCAAAACATTGGTAAGGAAGCATTATTGAAATTATGCTACAATGGCTTGTTGGTAGGCTAAGGCAGTTGGCTTTACTAGTAACTAACGTACTGAAGCCAGTAGACTTTCAAATAAACTTGTGCATTATGTGCAAGCTGCAATCTAGGCACATGCCAGCTTGGAGCAAACGTCTCACTTTGTTATGGGAGGTGCTTCTCCGTACCCAAAGTAACACACACCGAGCCGTAACACTGCATGATTGTGACGTCACCGGGGCTGTCCCGAAATTTCGGGTCAGGTGCTTAGACCCAGTGACCCAGCCTAAAACTTGACCCGAATGACACGGTTACCCGATCCAACTCTATCTAGCACTATCTATTATTATCTAGCACTTGGCTTGCATCAAGCGAAGGAATGCACAACACCATTTCTTTTAATGAAACAAACAAGCCACTTGACTCCTTAATTATTAAGTGTAAATTTGGTAGGTCCTCATGAACGTTGGAGCAAGCTGTAAGGTTTAATAATATCACTGCCGCTAGATGGCGCCACGGTGTTTTTTACGGTTTAACCCAGGGCTCGAATTGTCTTAGAAAAATTGCGTAGCAGAAATGAGATACAAAATAGAAATTTGCATAGCAATCACGAAAAAATGATTAGCAACTTTTAAAGAATAATTTATTTAGTAAAAAAACAATACAAACGTTTACTTTATTTGAAACAATATCCATTTTTGTTTCACATTTACTTTGCTACACACACGGATGCTTGGTCAAGACTATGGCATCCAATGCACATTAAGACTATTTTGACCTGTGTCTGAAACGAAAGCACCACCAACTAAATACCGAAGATGATGGTAGGACCAATGATTTCCCAGAATGCATGTGCAATGTTTGGCCTGCCTATAAATTGGGAGGGATTAGCATCTCCGTGTCAGCCACCACAATCATGATTAGCCTATTGTGTTGTCTCCTTTAATACAGTTGCGTCGCTAAACTGCGATACGTTATTTAATTTTGCATCGCTAAAGTTTAAATTTGTGGTGCAAATTGCGATGCGATACCGCTCCTTTCGACCCCTGGGTTTTCAATCGGTGATAGTGCTACTTTAACATTTAACGTGACTTAATTAAACAGGACGGAAAGTGGGCTTGAAAAGGGTTAAATAAATATGGACGCAAACCTCTTTACGTTGCCTTTTGGACTTAAATGTCAGACTGACTGAGCGGTGAATTGAACCCACGACCATTGAAACCAAAGGCCAAAGTCCTACCACTGAGCCAAACTGACTTTGTTAGTAATAACTGTAAGCATAGTTTTTTGACTTTAAGCTTGTTTGGAAAACAATTGTACGCGCAGCAAAAATCCTTGGTCGAGTTGCTAATCGTTGGTTTAGGATCCACTGATAAAAAAATGCAAAATTGAGGCATGGAGAGAAAAAGACCCTATTATAGACTTCGTGGTACTAGCTGGGTACCTGGTCGGACAGCTCCCGTGTTACAGAGACACAGCCATACATATTTCTCGGGGAAGTGCAAAAACTTCATTCTGTTAGAAAATGGTATAGCGAAGTGAGTGGCTTTTGTTACAATATCGTGATGTATTCTCGCAGCTAGAAGTTTGTTGCTAGGCCACTGCGATGCGATGGAGAATGTGTCGTGCTGTGGTAACAACACTACCTGGATGGCTACTTACGATATCGTTTGATGAAATATGTGTAACTGGATGTAACTGACAATAAGATAAAGACCTCTTGAAGTTGCACCTTTTCTAGTCGCTTCTGAACTGTTATTATTGACCGTTATCTTATGAACAGGCCGAGCCAAAACCGATATCAATTTTGGAATTTCTGGATATTTCTAGTGTGTAGGTGCGAGAATACTAGGGTATACCGTTGCTATAGCTACCACAGAATGTTGTTGAAGCCAAATCCTTTAATGGCTGGATGGCCACCTTTGACAAAGTACTTTCCACCAAGTATCTCTGCTCATCTAACCACACAAACTTGTTTTAAGTTTGAGTTTGTTTAAGCTAGTCCGGTTTTGTGCTTGTTAAATTACACCCAGCTAGGTACCTTTGCTCTAATCCAGAGTATTCTTATACTGAAGCCAGGTTGGTTTTGTCCTTGTTAGATTACCCCAGATAGGTGCCTTTGGATGTACGGGTGGCTGCGAGCACTGTGGCGTGAGATTCAGTAGGCGTCTTGGTCCCAGCTGTGCAGCTCTTGCTTCTTACAGACCCGGGTTCGATTCTGGTGATGTAAAGTGTATATGTACGAGTTTTTCTCCGGTTGTTTCCCGCCTTTGCATGAGGGTTTCCTCTGGGTGCTCCAGTTGCCTCCTTCATGCGGCAAAAAACAATTGTCCTGATGATGGTACCCTCCACTTAACCTCTGCCGCTTGGGCCTTCAAAAAGCTCTGAGCTTATTTGCCGACACCTTCTATTCTAATTCTAATTCTTTCTCTCATCCACAGAGTATTCTCTACTGGTGAGCCCAAACAAGGGTGAAACAGTCTGTTTAGAACTCTTGTGGGTGAGAGCTGTTTGATTTCAAGTTTAAGTTTAACCCTTTAAAGCCTGGATTAGGTCTTCATTTTGTTTTTCGTACAACGGGCAAACCACGCAAAAATTTAAGGTTTTTCAGTCACTTGTCCCAGAAAAAAAATTGTCACTTCTCACACGATTGAATACGGGAATGAAACCAGTGTCATTATTTTTCTTCAATGAACTGGTTTTCGTACCCTGTTTTTTTTAGTTTTACTGGAATTGGTTGGCTGACCAATGCAAGATTTGTTTATTTAAAATGATCTTGTTACAGCAGGAGGATTTGAGCAAAGGTACCCATCCCTAAAGGGTGAAATGGAAGTTAACGATCGGCCAATAAGATTCCTCGAGGTAACCAGATCAATATCGACCAGTATTGTTTGTGTCATGCCGATGTTGGCCTTGATGTCTCTTGCTGTCTGAATCTCGTTAGAAGATTAATTTTGCTGCAGTAAAATTTCTTTTCCTGTTTTTTGATGGTTTTCAATATTTCTGTGCAGTTTAATTGTATTCCTGAGACCTTTCTAGTTAATGCTGTGATAAGTTATCTACTAAAAACAAATGAACATCGGATAACTGATTGGCTGTGGACGATTTATCCCACATCTTTTAAATAG
>JAHWFP010029031.1:0-20329 GCA_023313725.1 Lithobius niger
GTTTCACTGACATCCCTTTCACAGACAAGGATATTTTATCGACATCCATTTCACGGACAAGGATATTTTATCGACATCCGTTTCACGGAAAAGGACGTTTCACCGACATCCGTTTCACAGACAATGACGTTTCACCAACATCCGTTTCACAAGACAATGACATTTCACCGACATTCGTTTCACAGAGATAATGACGTTTCACCGACATCCGTTTCACAAGACAATGACGTTTCACCGACAGCCGCTTCATAGGCAAGGACGTTCCACAGATATCCATCTCTCCGATAGCCAATGCTGATGTGTAGTTACGTATTTTTTCCCATTTTTTTCAACTAAGCCTTTTAGCTGGCATCTTTTCCCTTCTAAACATCTGACAGTTTGGTGTTATTACTCACTGTCGGCTTTACAAGTCTGAGTTGTTGGGTTCGAATCGTACTTAAGTGAATTGTTATTAAGTAGCCTATGTTTTCTTTTGTTTTTCCACAACTGAGCCATTTAGCTGGCATATTTCTCACCACTGAATATGTTACAGTGTGGCGAAGTTGCTTAGTGCCTTCTAGTTTCTAAGTGCGAGTTGGTGGGGTCGAATCCTTCTTAAGAGAATTAGTACAAAGCATTTTTCGTATTTTTTTTAGTAAACAAACTAATCAGATTCCTCTTACAATTCTCGGCGTTTACATCGTTCTCCATTGTCTGTTTACATCTGCATCGAAGCAGTATTAATTTTTCGAATTAACATGGTAGAAGACATATGCAACGTGTGTGTAATTGTGGACTATGAAAGAAGCAAGATAAAAGATTCGGGGCTGAAAAGGCATGTGATAGTTATACCACCCCTGGCGAACTGTATCAGATATATCAACCGATGGGCGATATCCCGTACATGACCAATCCGCGAGACCTACGTCAAGATGACGTCATCGACACGTCGTTCGAGCATACTGACCAAGTAAGGGACATCGCTCATCGGCTCGTAAATCCGATACAGTTCGCCCCGGGTGGTTAACTACTCTTATCGCGCGGTCCTTAACTTTCGGAATGAAAAACAAAATTGTTGGGTAAGGTAAAAGTTCGCCCACATAGCTGTGTTGTTTATGCAAACTTTGTGTGGCCACGTTTGCGTAATTTTGTCTTAATTCAGTCAGATTTGCGGCCAATACCATCTGAGTAGGAGGGTGTTTGTACCCCTGAGGGTGGGATTTTGTTTTTAAAAAAAAGGTTTAGGAAAACGCTTTTTTTTTATTTTATTTAACGGACTGGTGTCTATTATCATGTTATAATAATATAAAATATTTGACCCAAAATAAAACAAGGGTCTGGAGAAGGAAGGGACCTGGACCCACTAACACCCATCCCAGAGGTTAAAAGGTAAAAGAAAAAAGGAGAATATCTTCCCCACGCCACATTCCCTTGCCCTCCTCCTCCCCCACGACTGTCGCAGAAAAAAAAAAAAGTTCGGAGGGCGGAAGAGGAAATCTTCATCTTGCGGAGACCCGAGCATATTCTGGCCTTCTCAGAAATTTTGTAAGTGCAACCGTGTTCAGGTTTTGTCAAAAGATGGTCACGCTCTAGCTCGTAACAAGTGTGTCAGGTAGAGAGTTCCACACCCGAACGACTCCAACACCAAAGAAACTACGTCTGGACTCAGTAAGAAAAGCCGGACAAGTAAGTTTAAGAGAGTGTCCTCTAGTAAGTAATGCCGGACTGTCATCAAAAAATGGTAGATCAATGCCCACATGGCCATTAAGGATCTTGAATGTAAGGATGTTGCACGTCACTTTCATCATGTAAAAATTTCGTCGTTGACATCACCATGCACGATGCATGCCATATGACCACACTTTAGTATTGTAGAGGTTTGGGAGTGGGCGACCCTAACGTGACATAACTAAGGTGGGGGGGGGGGGGATGGTTTAATGTATAAGAATATTAGTAATAAATAGACATTTCGTTGGGATTCAGTTATTTATGATGGTCAATGTTGGTTGGTCTACATAGGCGCGCAGTGTGAGCGCAGCATGAGGGAACGGGCAAGATCCTATTTCTCAACCGCTTTCGCCTTCTCCAGCCGTCATTGTTACCCCGCGTTGAGGGCGCGTTTATGCAGCGACTCGCCTTTGCATTCTCGCAGCTAGAACTCAATCGCGATGGCAAAGGTGATATTGCCATGGTAACAACGCTAAATGGATTAGCTAAATCCGACATCGTTTGAGGAAATACTTGCAGTCTTATAATCCGTGCCAATAATATAAAGAATTTCTCGTGACGAAACAATTTTCCCAAACGCTTCTGAACTCAGGTTATTTGCTGTTTTCGTTGCGAGGCGACAGACATAAAACCGCCGCCATGTTGGAATTTGAGGTGAATTCTAGCTTCTATCTGCGAGAATGCAAAAGCGAGTGGTTGCGTAAACGTGCCCTAAACCCGGCATGACCTATTGTTGCATTTTCACTAGTGCTAGCGATTGTTAATGAGGCGTACAAACGTTCTAATAAAGATATGATGATGCAAGTTTGATGTTTTGCACGGTAACCAACCACTGACAAAACAAGATAAATGCCGTGGATTTGACAATGAATAATTCAAACAAACATTCATGGTGCCACGTTACATTTCCTACAAGTGTGTGATGATGTGATGAATTTTAATTCTTGAATTACGAAAGTTTCGTAGTCTTTTTTTTTTTTTTTTTTTGAGGTTGCTGCTTACTTCTGAATTTTAATAATTCCTGAGTACGAAAGCTTCGTACTTTGCTTTTTATATTGGTTGTTGGATGTATTTGACCTGTGTTTAATCATCATTAATAAAATTACGAAAGGAGATTCGTGTTGTTGGCGTTTATGCCGTATTTGTGACAGATGTAAATCAAAAAATAAAAGGAGTGCAGAGATATCCCAGCACCCAAACCATAGTTACAAGAGTGCGGAGAAGAAGAAAGCGGTTGAGAATAGAAGCAAGGCACACTTTTAAAAGATCTTCATCCAAGCTCAGCTCAAGGTGATCGAGATGCTGGGTCATCAGTCCCAGCATCAGGTCGTCCAAATATTGACATTGGTAAGAGCTGAGGCAGGATGAGTCATCACAGAATGACGATATGAATACCACGCAATGTATACAAGTGTGGCGATATGGGATATATCGCTGATCGCTTTTGGCACTGTAAAAGTTAGGGACCGTGCGACAAATTATGGCAAAAGATAAAAGCCGAAATGATGGTTGATACTGGGGGATGTGAAAACAGCCAAGCAAGTAAGAACAATGCATCAACTTTAGTGACTAATCAACATCTGTCGCAAGGTTCAACAAACACAGCCACACTCCTGATCCTGCAAAGTTTGAAGTATACACACGCCGTAGACACGATGTTGCCGTGTTGCCGTGGTAACAGAGGTTCACGTGGTTATCAGGCGCGCAAAAACTGCTGCCGTCATAATGGAACGTCACGTGTTAATATCCGAATGTCAAAGCGCTCCAACTGAAATATTATTACAATAATAATATAAGCAACTAGGACAGCCCGCTTATATGGCCGGTTTTAATAAAGCATTGTTGTGAATTCCCGTTTGCATGAAAATAACATGATTCCCGTTAGCAGTCGCCCAAGCTTTTATTAGATTTAGTTAGATCCAGGGTTAAGAGACAGAGAGGCCTAAATCCCGTTTGCATGAAAATAGTGTGACTGGGGAAAAAAAAACATGGCGTCGTCAGTAACACGCCTCTTTGTTGAAAAACACAGATCGAATCATTCGTTATACCACAGACAATCCCGTGTGACAGACATACAAACAAACAATATGAGGATTATCGAGATTGTGAAAATGAATAAGGATTAACGATATTCCCACTGCGGACGTCCATATCATTGCTGACACACACAAACAAACAAATATTATAATCTTAGTTATATCGATTTTGTAACTCAAATAAAATTGAAAAGAAAATGCAAAGGCTCAAAAGCGGCCACTTATAGGAATCCTAAATTTAAAAAAGGAACACAACAGATATAGAGAGACAGAGAAAGACATACACAGAGAGAGAAAACAGGAACAGAGAGAAAGAGATAGAGACAGAGGTAGAGAGAGAGAGAGAAAGATATACAGAGGCAGAAAGATCCAGAGCGAGATATAATACAGACAGAGATAGAGATAGAAATAGATAGGAGAGCTACAAAGAGAAAGAGATACAGAGAAAAACTAGAGAGAGAAAGAGAAACAGCGCGAGACAGAGAGGGACAAAGATACAGAGAGAAACAGAAAAGAAACCTACAGAGAGTGAGATACAGAGAGAGAGAGAGAGAGAAAGAGAGAGAGAGAGAGGGAGCCAGAGAGTGAGAGAAAAATACGAAGAGTGAGAAAGAGAAAAAGAGTGTGTGTGTGTTTTTCTCTCTCCCTATATCTCTCTCTTCCCAGGAAGAAAGGATGAGGAAAGCTCCTCACGCGGGTTAATGGAAGCAGGGAGAACCAAAGAATTTTGTTTTTAGTCTTCTGTACGCCGTAACCGGCGAGAAGACTATTGCAACGACTTTGTCCGTCCGTCCGTCCGTCCGTCGCTTTTTCAACTTCGCAACAGTACCAGATATTGACGACAATTGTTTACAACGTCCATTGTTTCGACGCGTCTATTGTTTACAACGTCCATTGTTTAATAGACTGCTTCGACGTAACTAAATTAAAGAATAACAGCAGTTGTAGTGCATGATAGAGGTGTGCGCCTCAACATTGGAAGTGGAGGAACTGTACAGAAGACCGGTGCGACTAGACAGTCACTGTAGCCGCTTGTTTTCAATTTGATCCTGAGAACCTTAATTGAAGTATGAGAGGACGCAACAATGCAACACACAATCAACAAAACAATGCAAAAGAGGCTTGCTGCGAGCTACAGCATTGACGTTTTTAGCCAACGCCAAGACCTGTAAATTCAGTACCGTTGTGAGGTGCTAAAGGCGTGGACGATAAGTTTCAAAGCAATGCTCGATTCCTATTTACTCCTTACTGTACAGCTAGGGGACTGCACACGTAGCATCACATATTAGGCATCGGCTTCAAGTTTTCCCCTCGAACCGACCCAACGTTCAGTGCAGAGAGACAGTGGGCAGACTGTCCCCCAAACACCAACTGAAGATTCGGCCCTAGCCGAAGGGGATTCCACCCCCCAAGAGGGAGGGGGGGGGGGGGTGGAAACCCGTCCGGATTCCCCGCCCCGGGCCAGGCTAACAGATAGGAACCGGTTCCGTCTGGTTGAGTAGTGGAACAGGCTCGTAACCTGGCTGCCGGCGCTCTGCCAATAGCCGTGTTTAGACGGATATTGAGAGAGTGCACAAGCAGCGCATGTAACTGCAAGGCGCACCGCGTAGTGGAGCCTCGCTATATTTTATAGCGTGTTACACCGTAACTGCAGCGTATATGTACAGTGAAGGAAGACATAAAAAAATTCCTTTTTGAGCGGCACCTGAAGACGCGCACAATGTCTCTTTTGCAGTGGCCGTTTCAGGTCAGTCCGTGATGCCCAAAACATTGTCAGCCTACTCAGATATTCAAGACCCGCGGTGAATGCTGGGGGCCAGCTGATATAACACCCCTGCTAGGACAACGGATGTGACGCCGGTGTCAGCTAGTTTGTATTAATCCCGACAAGGGATTTTTTTTACAAAATAAAAATCCATTCCGTTAAGGGAGCACTCTACGAGGGGGATAACCTGAACGTTAGAAGTAGAACAGTACCGAAACGCCGACGGCTCAACGAGAGTTAAATAAATACAGATGCCAACCTATTCACGTTGTCTTTCGGTCGGACTTCTCTGACTGCCCGCTCAAGCAGTGTGACATTTAAGTCCAAAAGGCAACGTCAATAGGTTTGCATCTGTATTTACAGAGCTATTGTGTGCGCGGCGTAACTTGAGTCCTGGAAGTATTTTATGAGCGGCTACGTCTTCCTGGAGGGGGCGGCTTTAATCGACGGCCGCCATTGTTTTTGTAACCATCTTGGATATCAACAAGGCATTCTGCTGCCAAAAACGTACAATCGATTATCTGTGTTCGTTCTGCGGCGAACTCAAGATAGGTCGCGCACACTTTAGAGGCGAGAGGGACAATTTAGCAAGTTAATTCCATTCGGAATCCTTTTGATCCTTTGCATGCAACAGTCGACATGAGCATGACGCATCACAGAGCCCTTCTTTTGCCGAAAATGCGAGACGTGACATGTCAGTCACGAACACGGAACCTATGGTACTACATGATTTAGTCATGTTAACCGTTATGCTACTTCATCTCGCACTAAGGGAGATACCCTGTTTACGAAAAAAACGGAAAAAAGTTGACTCCCCCACCCCCCCAAACCCGTTGGCCCCGGTGGCACCTAGCCCCCACCCCCCCTCTTCGGGCCAGCCGCCTCTGGAGTTGAAACCCACAATAAATCTAATAACACAGCAGCATTTGTAACAATCACTTTAAAACTCGTTCTCGTCACAAGAAAAACAACCAATTTTATTCATTCACAAATATATAAATAAAACATTTTTTTTTTTTACAACGGAAAATATCAACAATGTTGCGAAGAAATCTGTGCTGACCCTCGTACTATGATAATGATTGATGTGTTGAATGATGATAAATACGATGACATTCTCTCCCTCCAAGATCGCCCTACCGGAAATATCTGAAAATAGAATCAAAGTTGTAAACGATACATTTACCTGATCAGAAAATTCAGCACAAGGGTATAAAGAAATAAGATCGGCGATAAATCTTAAAGTGTGCGCGGCCTATCTTGAGTTCGCTGCAGAACGAAGATAGATAATCGATTATACGTTTTTGGTAGCTGAGTGCCTTGTTGATATCCAAGATGGTTAAAAAAAACAATGGCGGCCATCGATTAAAGCCGCTCCCTCCAGGAAGACGTATCCGCTCATAAAATACTTCCAGGACTCAAGATACGCCGCGCACACAATAGGAACAAACGAAGAGCTCACTAGAGCCGATATTGTGAACCACTAAGGAAAGACAAGCGAGCAGTAGTAATGATGAAAGAATTTTGCTCCTTATTTGTTTCGACGCAATACAATCTCGTGATGTAGTATAATGAGAGTTGGATAGGGTGGAGAAATGAAGGGACGGTTGGATGACGAATTTCGGTAGTCATGACGAGTTGGATAACTTTCGACTTACGGATGTCGCACGTCTGATGACATTACACGCTGGTTGGAAATGACAGTAGCACGTTAAGAAGAAAAAGCACTTGTCATCAGTTGTAAATTTTTTACAGCTAAAAATCCACAATCGTACAGTAAATACGGAACTGATCGTTAAATCATTACCATGAGTAAACAATATAAAATAAAATAAAAATTATTTCTTTTTTTTTCTTAGTTCTTTTTTTCTTTTATAGTTAACATAAATACAGTACGTATTTTGTGTTCTTTATGCTAACATTCAGGAAACAAAATATAAAATTAAACGCTTACAAAAAAATACAATAAAAATTTTTTCTTGCGGAAACAAAAGTTTAATTTCTTGGGAAGATAACCAGTAAACGAGTATTTAAGAATTAATTGGTGAACGTTGGTTTCATTCCTAAAAGTAAAAATATTTGATGTCGATAAGAAAAAAATGAAATTTATTTATAAACATAATAATAATAATAATAATAATAATAATAATAATAATAATAATAATAATAATAATAATAACAAGTTTATTGCAAACACAACCGGAATGGCAAGGACCTGGTGGTCGCTAACTGCCATACGACGTTAAAACTAAAAATTAAAAATTACAAAAGTTTAAAATGAAGACAATGCCTCGGCTGCAGAGGAAGGGTTGATGGAATTAGGTAGGAGTCACGAATGCTTTACCACCAAGGTTAGACCTACCAGGGTTAGACCTAAAATCATGGTCCCCGACGGCATCTCCAAACGTCAGGGACAGGTGAGGCAAAAATTTAATTTTTTTTATTAATTTTTATTTTTAATTTAAAATTTAATAGGTCTGAGCGCTGTAGTCGCGTAGAAACGGATGTAGAACGACTAGCGAATCAGCGCCCTCTTTTAGCTGAAAGTTCGATTAAAAAATATGAAAATTAGTTTAAATTACACGAAACCTTCTAAGCAACAAATCTTAGTTTTTTTTTTTAGTGTTTCAGCCCTATTATTTTGAGAAGGGCCTAGACTTTTGAGATATACAAAACATTCATCAATAAAAATCCTCTTTAAATAGTGCCGGTTGCGACTTTCGATTGTTGAATCACCTAAACTGCACACTCTCGTTCCCAAACATCGTCGTTCATGCTTAGCCTACATTTTCAACTGTTCAACTTAACACTTCTAAAAAACAAGTTGTTTCTCAACCGTGAAAACATGTCATTCGTTTAGTTTTCAAACGCGCACACCATAACGTCGTAAAAAAAAGCTCTTTTCTTTAAAAAAATTTCTTAAAAAAGTTGTGCCATTCAGAAAGCGAAAGAGAAAGAGTCAGGAAGTTGGTTTTTATTTGATTTTAACGACCTACAAACACGGAAAACACACTTGTTAGCATCAGCTTTCGCAGCAAAAGCAACGAATTACACGTGTTCGTCACGTACGAAGGTACGGAGTTCAAGCCTTTAGCCCATCCAGTGCCGAAATTAGGGCACGTTTAGGCAACCCCTTGCTTTTGCATTCTCGCAGCTAGAAGCTAGAAATAGCCTCAAATTCCAACATGGCGGCGGTTTTATGTCTGCCGCCTCGCAGCGAAAACAGCAAATAACGTGAGTTCAGAAGCGTTTGGGAAAATTGTTTCGTCATGAGGAATTGTATATATTATTGGCACGGATTATAAGGCTGCAAGTATTTACTCAAACGATGTCGGATTTAGCTAATCCATTTAGCGTTGTTACCACGGCAATGTCACCTTTGCCATCGCGATTGAGTTCTAGCTGCGAGAATGCAAAGGCGAGTCGCTGCGTAACGCGCCCTTAATCTTTTCCAAGTGGAGGGAGGTGGGTACAAGGGCAACATTTTGGGCTTCCATTAGGCCACCCCCCCCCTCCCCCCCTCGTCAACGATTAAGCACTTTCGAATTAAGGCTTACCCCCCAATCAAAGGCATGGGTTATTTTTTATTGTAAAAACAAAATTGGTTCTTGTGTGCTTTTCACTGTAGAATTTTGATTTCTTCCCCCCCCCCCACGGACTCCTGCCTGCTGACTCCTCCCTACTGCTTCCTGGGGGGGGGGGGGGGGGGGGGTGCATTGAAGCTTCTGCACCCTCTTAAAATGTTGCACTGAGTCCGTCACTGTGCCCCATCAATCACAAAAAACCGCAACCCCATTCTGAGTACCACGTATTTAATTTTCGACCGCTTCAACTTTTGGGCCTGTTCACAACCCTTAATAAAAGGCGAGTGTCGTAAAAAGCCACTGTGTTGTTAACATCGTTAGCTCTCCGCATTTTATAAGATGTTGTGAACAACACCCAGTGGTTGAAATTTAAAATTTAACTACTGAAGTTTATTTCAGGGAGCTTTTTTAATTTTTTATTTTTTTTTTATTTACAAGTTCTTCAGGTCACAAACACTTCTGTGCATTCCGGAAAAAAAAAAAGACCTTTGGAATTTTCTTGGCAAAATTGTTTCTCTTCTCCCTGAGACAATTAGGAGTTGAAAAGGAAATCCCAATATGCCCCATTTTTTTTTGTAAAATGTATAGTAAAACTTTCAAGCCGAGAAACTAACTATTACTTAATTTTCCAGTTAGGCCAACCGTACATTGGAAAATTTGGGTACGTGCCCCCCCCCCTCTCTTTTTTTGGGTAGATTTCATTATGAAGAATAAACCATTAAAACCAAGGCAAAAATCGTTAAAACAATGGTAAAAACCGTTAAAACAAAGGCAAATGCCATTAAAACTAAAGGAAAAAAACCGTTAAAACAAATGCAAAAACCATTAAAATAAAAGCAAAAACTGTTAAAACAAATGTTGGAAGATAATAATATTGATTCCATGGTTGCAAGCTCAATATGGATCGGTCTAAAACTAGTATTTTTTAGACATATATTTTCGTAGACGTCTGACTGCAGGAGGGATAAAAATAATGCTTTTATTTAACTCTTCCATGAAAATGTTACTCTTTCCCGTTTTTTATTTTTATATTTTTTTAAAGTCTGTGGGCACCTATTATATTCCCAGCACAGAGTATCGGTCGTTCATTATTCGATTAGATCTATTAACATCATTATGATTTGATTTGATTTATTTATTAACAAGCATAAACTAAGGATATTATCAGTCCCGAAGGTAGACGACGAGAGGGAAATTTGGCTGGAGAAATCCAAGCGAAAAACCCAGGATCTTTAACATGCCAGAATTGACACGAGCGCGAGAAACCACAGGGCCCTTCTCGTCCTGAGGCGTGGCTGAGGACTGGAAATCATTACAACCGGCTGTAACAATGAAAATAAGACAATCGTGCCTGTAGGAAATTTGTACGGACTGGAAAAATGAAATCACGCGGTGGTTCTAGCGGAAACAATGTTAATTTTTTCCCTCTATTAAGCAATTTTAAGACTGTTACCTTAAATATCGTCTATTTTCCATGGCCGCCAGCCTTGAACCCGTAGTTGTAATGTTCGTCGTGGTGACCGCCAACTTTTACATTGACGTGGTCGCCAGCTGGGCTGTGGTAACCGTAGGCGAAAGGTCCGTGTCCGTGGTGTCCGTGTCCACCATCTCCACCACCGCCACCTCCGTGGTGACCGTGGTGACCATGATGGCCAGCTTCACTTGCGGGCAGGAGTGCGCAGGCGCAGACCAGCAAGACGAGAGCAATCTGTAATTGGTTGGAAAATGCAACTAATGTTAGATGACGAGACATTTATTTAAGCTTTATTAAAATAATTATACTCAGTGGAGAAGCATACTTATCCCATCCGCTTTACCCCGTGCAAACCAGTTTCCGTTGCGTTTTGGATTTAAGTATCAGACTGCCTGAGTGGGAATTGATCCGTCGACCCTTTGAGATCAATGACTGAAGCCCACCGCTCAGTCTTAATCTCAAAGATCGGGGGTTCAATTCCAGATTAGTCAGTCTTACTTTTTTTTTCTTTGCAGCACGTTTGCTGTTTGGAAACCGAAAAAGGTTTACATCTTTATTTTTTGTATCACTAATTAAGCCCGTGTGGCTTTCCGTCCTGTTACGTGGTAAATAAAATCTATCAATAAATAAACCTAATAGTCAACAACTACCATTTTATCCTCAACACGTTGATTTGTATAATGTTTATTTTTCAATCTAAAAGTACTGTCTTTTTATACGTATGTTCTTGAATAATTCATATGTGTTTATGATCTTAATTTTTTCTTATCGATGTATTTATTTTTCTTAATTGTGAAGTACTTTTCATTTGTAATGCGTATTCTACTTTAGAAGTTTCTCTACGAAATTTTCTGTGTGAAACTACATCCAAATTTCGAATAAATAATAATAATAATAAAATCAAACCCGAGAAAAACACATATATGGAATATAAGAAATATGGAGAGAAGATGGAGATTGAATTGTAAAGAATATAAGAATTTTTGGCAACTAATAAATAAAAAAGTTAAAAAAATGAAAAACTCTACCCAAGTTCTGAAAAAAAAAATCAAATTGAGAAATACATATTCGTTAAGAAAGAAAAAATGGGGGGAGGTTGGAGCAATTTTATGTGAAAGATTGAATCGTAAATAATATAAGAATTTCGGGCAACTAATACATAAAAAAGTTTAAAAAGTGAAAAGCTGGTGCTTCTTGAAAACTGCTCGTTTCAATAAACAGCGGTAGTTTTTTAAAAAAATTTACACAAGCGTTAATTTGTTTCTCACGACCTAAAGCTTAAACAAATTAATAATATATATAAAAAATAATAATTAAAAAACATTCACATTCAATTAGGGTTGTTCTATAGGGTTCTTTTCCAATTCTAAATTTTTAGCTACTCTTTCTATAATCTTAACAGTCGCAATTTTTGTCGCTTTCATATTCTCCATCGCTTCAAGCACAATGCTTACCTGAAAAGTGGCCATGTTTCTACGGAGAGGAAAGGTAATGTTGTGGTCGAACTGATTCCTGAACTGAAAATGCTGTCTCCATCGTTTGAAGCCGTCGTTTTATACGAATGACAGCATTCCTCGGCCATTTTCGAAGATATTGGGGCTGAACGCAAGCACGGTGAAATCGTCGCCTGCTGGTACGGAACCATAGCGAGGCGGACCGGAAATAACATTTTTGCCGTAGCCTACAGACCTACTATAGTCAGTCCCTTCCTTTACTTAAAGATGAAATTGACCATAAAATCTTGTTGATGCATAACAAACAACTAATAAAGGAAGATTTTCGGCGGTGCGTGAAAGATGATGACATAGACAGTTGTCGGTTTAATTACTAGTATGAACTTGTAATTGTCAGTGTAGGCCTACAGTAAACGAAAGTGGGGTGGGTGGAAAGGGGGGGGGAGGTTTAGGATGGTTTGGGAATGGAATAACCGCCTATCACATAACGTCAGTGAGACTGCATAACCACGTAACTGACATTTTTCAGTTTTTTACGGGTCCAGCAAAAAAAACACTTTTTCACTTACGAGCTTTTGCACGAACAAAAAGCAGCCGCAAGTGAAATGCCAAACCTCGTAACTGAAAAAAAAAACGTGGTTTAACTGCTCTATTTCGTGCAAAATTAAACGCTTTTGGAAATAAACACTAGAAAGATGCATGCTTTAAACAAATAAAAGTAATTCAAAGGCTTTAAATTGAATTTCCTTCAGCTACAAAGAGAATTATTTAGAGAACAGTCCCCAAGTGCATTGGAGGCTGAACTTGCAGTTGTCACGATGTGTAGATTACCCATCAACTAGAGGGCGCAACCGTTGGTATCTATTGATTCTCATGTTCACGTCCGCGCAAGCGCAGTTCTGCAGAAATGTAGTAGCAGCAGAGTGAATAAAAGTGACGTCAGCAGCTGCACCTTGTTCTCTCATCAGGGTCAGTTTTGGGGAAGTACGTAAGGGACACCCCAAGCCTTACACAATTACGAGGTTTTGCGTGTCAAATTATTGTTGGGCAATCATTAACGAGGTTTTAACACGTGACCATTCAGGAGTCTTCTGATTGGTCGACTGATACAAGGTTTTGCAGGTATACGGAGGACACCAAGAGCCACCTTTTGATACCATAAAACAAAAACAATGAAAAATGCTGTTAACGTGGTTTTGCAGTCTCAGCCACGATAGATATATAAGAACCTTAACCATCAGCATTCGGGGTGCGGGGGGGGGGGGGGCGTAAGCAGCATCGCTTCAATTAAAAGTAACGTGTGTTTCATCCTGACAATAATTATTAAAAGTAAAGTTTTTTTTTTATTCTTCGTGCACGTGTTATGTCTGCTACGGGGTGCGCAAAAAAATCTCCTGAAAGAAACAACTCAAACACGTCAGCAAATCATCATACGGGTGGTTCAGCGTTAATAAATTTACACCATTGATCGCGGTGAGGAATCTTGTCAAATAAAAAAAAAAGGAACGCAGTCCTAGCGAGCGTAACAATCAGTGACAAATGAGAGCAAAACAATTCAAGCTTCATTGCCTGAATTTGCGTTAACCTATTTAAGGATAAATAAACATATCAAAAACCAAAACTGGTAAAAAGGGCCGCCAAGTTCAGAATGGTTCGGCCCTTTTAAGGAGTGATATCAACACACTAAGACATTCGCCAAGTTAATCGCACCGCTTAATAGTTCGAAGGTTAAATGAAAACTAGAGCATTGCTACTTTCGGTAGCAATGTTCAAGTTTTCATTTAACGTCCAAAGTATTATTCGGTGCGATTAAGTTGGCGAATGTTTTGGTGTGTGGCGAACTTTGGCTGTCCAATGAGAGACGATGCCGGCAATACTAACAATGGTTATAACAATATTTTCGTACTTACGCGCCGTTCCACGCCATCCTCGTTATACCGCTAGGCTCCAAACCATAAAAGGTACGCAGTTCGTATCGTACTGCAGCCATTCGTCCAATTTCATAGCTGGAAGCCTTCCCGTTATCTCGGTATCGATGAAAACTCACCCTACGGAAATTAACATGGGGATGAGCGGACTAGAATTTAGCTAGCTAGCTAGTTACACATTTTCAACGTTATTGAGGGTCAGATTTTGCATTGAAAGCAGCTTAGCTGGCATTCCTACACGAGTTAATTTTTGTCAGGTGAGTCATTGCTTTTGATTTCAACACAACTTAAGCTTTTGTACCGCATTATTATTGTTCCCCAAGTACCTGAAATGTGTCCAACTATAAGACACTGACGGTATGGTGCCGCGCTACAATGGTTTACAACCTCGACAATTGAGTTGATGTGATGTTTGTTGTGATGATTGTTGCCTAACTTGGCGCGACACACTAGCGTGTGTCTAGATTCACATCCAAACCTATTACAGGAACAGAATAGAATAGGTTTTATTGGAGCCGCGACCTGACGTCATGCACCAACCCTAAAATGTAATACATCCAAAAGAACAATATGAACCATGAAATCACTTAAATTCTCAGGACTTTTAAAAAACAACAAAATACGCATTGGGGTTCAACAAAAAAATATTTCATACGATGCCTGAGCATACGATCGCTCATACTTAACATTAAACTAACACCAAAACTCAACCACGACTACCAGCCTTGTTCCATCTGTTAAGGTTAATTTGGAATTCCCGCAACTCCTTGACTACCACCACGGCACATTTTCAAGCAAGTCCCTTAACTATGGGGTTGGCATTGGGGCAGCTCCCACACGTACTAAAAATCCCTACATAGTGTACGTGCTCTTTTACGAACCCGGTCCTCTCCTTTCCTCCCTATTTCTCACGCATCCCCCCCCCCCCACTAGACGCCATTTCCAACAGCCGTAACCTTCCCTTCCCGCTAAAAATCCCCCCCTCCCCAAGTATGTAGGGCACTATCCAACCCTACTCAGAAAACTGCCCCCTTAAAATGTTAGAAACTTCATTTCGTTTCTGATTTAGTACATTGTGCCATCTTAAAACGATGGCATCTTTGCTTGTTTCAAAAATTTGTTAAAAAATTACCATCTTAAAATTTTAGCAACTTTGCATGTTTTGTAACTTAAAATAGGCTGACATCTTAAAATGTTTGCCAGTTTTGCCAGTGTTTGACATCTTTGCCAGTTACCCCACTTACAATACATTGGCATCTTACAATTTTGCAATTTACTCTCTTTTCAAACTTAAAAATAAACAATTTTACTGCGTGGACATCTGAAATTGCTGCCATCTTATACCCTGCATGAACTTGGCAACTAAAAACTATGGCTTCTTAAAGAGCTAAACATCTTAAATATTTATTTTGTGTACTTTCCATCTGATAATAAGATGCATCTTAACGTTTAATGGCATCTTAAATGAAACAAGTCGGAAATTAAGACGCATCATAAACTGATGGTATCTTACAATCTCCTAAGCACAGATCCATTCCATCTTAAATTAAGATGGTTTTTTTACGATTCATGCATCTTACGAATTTTAAGATGCTTAGTTTTTACAGTGCAATACCAACCATATAAGATTGCAGCAATTTTGAACGTGTAGGCACGGACTAACGCATCGATTCGCACGAAATACTCTTCTGTCCAGTTGGGGGCTTTACGATTGGAGACGCGAACATGCCCTTCACGTGTAATGGTGGAGGACTTATGTCACCTTACATAAAGGCAATACTAAATTTACATAAGCCGCTGTAAATAATATAAAGGACAATTGGACAGTAGTCATCAACGAAAATCATACATTAGAATAACGTAGTACGGTAAGCCAAGCCCGTAGACGCGGTACTTTCTGGTACGGCTGCAGCCGTGCAACGGTTTGGCCGTAAGAAATCTTGATATTGCACATTGTAATCTGATTATCCTGTTTTTCTGCTCGTGAATTCAAATAAATATTACCACAACTCTTTTTTTTTTTTTAATAAAGTGTGAAATAAATTTCTACACTTCCTGACTGCAATGAAAATGTTGTTAAGACAATCTGTTGCGAAGAAAAAATTAATTCCGAACATTTCCGGTTTCGGCAAAAATGAGAAATCGAATCACCATTCACAAGCGATCTCCTTCGCTCGTCTTTCAAATTCAGTGTTGCCAGATCCGCAGATAGATAGGTCTGTAGTCACGAATTTTCCAGACAAGAAGATTTTTTACTCAAATTTATAATTAACTGCAGGTTCCTCTACTCCTCTTGAACCAGGGCACCTACAAAGATGAGATTACCGCCTAATGAAAGGTAAGTCAATTGCGCTTCCGTTAGACCTATTTTTATCGCTGTAAAACTTGATTTTGTGACCCTCATATACGCGTAAAACTGCCCTGAAAAGTGCTCATGACCCCAAAGTTTCATCAGGCAAACGCTTAAAAACTGATTCATGACGTCAAAGTTCAATCAGGCAAAATTACTGTTGAGGCAAACTTATCACAAAAAAATTGGTTTCAAAAATAACCTAAAAGGACAATATATTTTGCATCATACTACATACATTTTAAAACTGATTTTGCTTGAAATGATTGGATGAGAGAAAAAACAGACTATAAGTTTGTAAAGGATGTCAAACATTTGGTGGTGTCGAGGGAGTTGCGTGGATTGAACGTGCAAAGCGATGACATTGGTTCGACGCCAATAAAGTGAGCGAAGCTAACGATATGGCTAGTATTCATCTACTTATACAGGTGCGTATGTATAATATTGCTGTACTTTAGTTTACCTAGGTCCTATTTATTTTTAAAGTAAAAATATTAACACGTATCTGCCGAACTACGTCAGATTTTTTCTCATTTTATCATGAGAAATTCGGTTTGTCGTCTGACTGGCTAGTCTGCTCGTGTGACAACCAAGTATAACGAAATGACAAAATGTCGGGGGAGTCGCTTCTGCGCTAAGGATAGTCGTGTCTGGAGGAAAAAAAATCTTGCCGTCTGACATGGCCTTAAAACGACTCGTACACGTGAGCAGTGAAAGCAACGGTAAACCCGCACAAACCAATACAGCCAAGACGTTTCCCTATAGCCGTAGCAAATAAAAAAAAGATACAAAAAACTAAATGAGTAATTTGTTTGGTGAAAATAGTGCCATTATAACTGCTAACGCTCTTCGAATAGGCCTAATTGCAGAACGCAGGCCAATTTTCACGAGACTAAAGCAGCCTCAGTTCGATAATTATATAGGTTTAGCTCATTGGCTTTTTCAACGTCGAAATACTTAGACTGGAACGAAGAGAGGTGAAAGTTTTGGGATTTGAAACGACAAGACGTGTTCGTTTCGCTGGCTTCAGATAATGAAGTGTTTAAGGAAACGAAGACTGCGAATGGTTGGAAGAATGAGAGAAGAAAATTATTGCCGTATAAAGAATTACCACGTATATAATATATGGAGGATGATAACGGAAATCTTCATTTATATCATATATTGGTATTTTACGTTGCTTTCAACAACTAAGGTTACCTGGCGACAGAAAAATCCACACGGCTCTATTGTGAAAAATCCGTCGTTCGAGAAAAATCTGCTTCACAAACCATTTCATGTTTAACAAGCCGCGGTTGCTTGTGGCAGGATGCTGTATTTGGGCCACTTTTGTTTCTAAATTCACCAACTTTTGTTTGCTTCAAGTAGGTTGACAAATTCTACAAATTCTTCGTCGAATGGTGCGTTTTAGCAGCTGGTGTTTTGAATCCTCCCAACATCTGAAGTTATGACAATGGAAGTTCAGTTATGCTACGTAGGATCGTTCTGTGTCCCATCGACAAGAATTTGGTTTGTATCTTTACCTCATTCTATCACAGTCAGTTTTGCTTTTTTTTTTTTTTGTGGTTTTTGGATTATTATTAAGTGCTGGGATAATCAATTTTCGGGCTGTGCGTCACGTTCTACAGAAAATGGCTTCTTAAATTCACCGTTAAAGAATCGTTTTTGATACGCCAGGTTATTCGGTGTGCTTTTTGGTGGAAGTGCCAACCAAGCTGCCCCCAGTCGTTAAAGATTTTGTTACAATTTTTTTTCCAACAGCATTACATTTTAATTTTAAGTCAAACTGAAACCGATTTTTGAAAACGGGAAAGGTCCATGACGTTGTCGTTGGGAGGGGAGAGGGGGAGGAGGTGATTCCTCTACAATCCAACTTTTTCCGCATACAGTCGTAATAATTATTAGGTGCCGTGTGCTTGACAAAACTCATATTTTTGTTTTGTTTCCGAAAATTTTATATTTCTTCAATAAACTCACGCAAGGTAGTAAAGGTGTAAAACCTCCCCCCCCCCCCCCACCGGCGCGGCGGGGGGGGCCAGTCGGAGCACTCGTAAAAAAAGGAATTACAATTATTACAAAATTAAATAAAGAAATTTAAAAAGAAGTTTAACCCTTAATTGCCACTATGACTTCCTGGGAATTTTTTTTTTCAGTACCATGTAACTCTGCCGGTCGTGGGAATCGAACCGGCGTTCAGTTGATTGGGAGTGGACGACCCCTAACGTAGATTGGGTCGCGTGTTTGCACTGTTTTTTTTTTTTTTTAACTGAGTTGTCAGCCGTAGCCGTTTGGAAACGTTGGCAATTAAAGGGTTAAAAAAAAAAGTCATTTAAACGTGCGCACAGTCAGCTAGCCAGTCGAAGTTATAATTGTGCGAATTGTATGCCTGTGCACACCGGACGGACGGATGAAAGGACTGGCGTACTGCAGAGACACGCAACCACGTTTGTGCGGAAATGGAATGAGTTGGTTTGGGTATAATGCATGGTGGAACAGTGAAGCTATGAGACAGTAATTTAAAAACAGAAATTGCTGAAGATGTTTTACTTGTTCAGGATAAATTAGATGTCGTACGCTCGCCTGCCTTAACGTCACCCTGCTCAATTACAGATGTGACGAGGTGAATTATAGTGAAGGAATTTTTGTTTTCTTTCCGCAAAACGAGGACCATGGTCGACTTACACTGAAAAGACCCCGGCAAATCGATAGCGAAACCCTAAAACGAAATCACTTCGGAGATTCGTTTTATGGAATGAAAAACAAATATTCTCTAACCGAATCCACTCGTGTTTCTATGAAATTTATAATTTGTGTGTTTTAGCACTCAACTCCTTTCCAGATTCAATTTTCCGAGACTGAAGGCATAAAACACAAAAATTATCGATTTCTAGAAGCACTCGTGGTATTATTTTCGTGGCCGAAAATATTGGGGGGGGGGGGGTGGGGTATGAAGTCTTAAGTTGGGGCAAAGGGAGGAAAAATAGGGAGGACAAGGTAATCAAAAATTAGCACTTAGTCTTGGCTTGGTCGGGTTGGAATGGAAGGAATGAGGTTAAGCAATTGTTGCCCTTAAGCAGCCTGGTCACATTGTTGGTATGGCAACCCTCCAGCTTACATTGTTCATGAATCGATTTACAATCGTTTTACATTGTTGTCCAAGATTGTTAAAGATAATACATTAAATTCTCGTCAGATCCCCGAAGTTAAGCAGCAGTGGGCTGGATTGATACTTGGGTGGGTGACCGCCTAGGAATCTAGCTGTTGCAGACATAGGGCCTTAGAGCTTCGGGCAGATGACCAGGAGTGGTTAACGCTCGTTAAACCCTTTTTTTTTTTTTAATTCTAGGCAACAGTGAGTTTTTTGGAGGGAAAGGCAAACTGAGAGAAAGGTCAAGCAAGCAAGGTTTATTGAGCTACGGCAGCATTCTCTGGTATAATAAGGAGGTCCAGTGCCCCGGACAATCCTCTAGCAGTCGTGCCAGATCTGTCCCTACAGAATATCCTAACAGTTTAATAATAGAGATTATAGAAAAAAACACCGTTTTTATTTCTCTTTAAGGTATTACTTACCCAGAATGTTGTCCTCGTTTTCCGCCAACTCATGAAGATTTGGGAATTTGAATTTTTTTTTGTTCGGCTTACTTACTGACCTGAGAGTTACAGTAAATAATTTTTTTTTTTTTGTTTAATTACTCACTGTTCGTATTTATTTTGCTAACAAGGACAAATAGGCCTATACTTTTTGTTACACAACAGAAACAATAAACGTAACATTCGCTGCGGAGTTTGCATCTGAGGGCCAGTCGTTTACCTATATATAGCTGACGGTACAAAACAGTGGCGTTTTCAGTCACACAAATGATGTGACAGCGAATTCGTTAGGCCTAACAAAGCGCGTTTTTATTATTATTATTATTATTATTTGTTGGCAGCTAATGCAATTTTGAGCAAGCTGAAGCTTTTAGTTTTCGCTTTAGAACCACCAATATTTAGAACCACCAATATTTAGAACCAATAATATTTAGAACCAC